>OY101450.1:85010228-85157216 GCA_956483635.1 Panzeria rudis
AACGCGATGTACACACTAACTATTCTTGGCGATGTTTACTCGTCTAAGTTTAAAAACACACTTCTTCATGTCGTCTGGCAGCCTCCCCCTTATATAAGTCAATTATAAAACCTTCTGGTAGCTTCGCTAACTTTCTGGAATACAGCCGTCTCTCTTTATCTTTAACTGTACTGTAATTTAGGTCTCTTTTCATCTTTAAGTGCCACGGCATGATCATTTTGGTCTTGCTATGGTGCAATGTATGTGCGTGTGTAGATGCATGAGATTATTCTTCTGTTTGTTTATCTTCGCACACACACATACTCTAATGCTTGCAACTTATATACCGAATGGAATTGCGATGTAGAGGACAGAAGCCCAATGAGTCTCTACAAGATTTCGCAATGGAAATTGAGCGGTTAGTGCAGCTTACGTATCCAGGCGAAAACCATCCATTCCTGGATCACGTCAAAACAGAGGCGTTTGTTAATGGCATCCGTGATCCTGACATCAAGCTTGCAGTGTGTGCTACACAAAAGGCTACATTCGCAGAAATGGTTTCATTTGCACTAGCTCAGGAGACTGCTAGGGTGATTTGGAAGCCACAGGTGTGTAAGGTGCGGAACGTGGAGGTCATTGCCGAAAATGAGAGTGATCTAGTCTCTAGCATCAAGGAGGCAGTGAGACAAGCATTGGCGGAGAAGGACGGCAAAGTAAAAGCTAAGTGTTATAACTGCGGCAAAATTGGCCACTTCCAGCGCAACTGCAAGGCGCCAAGAAAAAGAGCCAGATCTGTTTCGCCACCAAGGAATAGTAAACGGGTGAACCAACAAACAACACAAGAGTCCCCGTTAAACTAAAACGAGCTAGCACTAAGGGGCAAGAGCTAGCTCCCACAAACGACGGCCCCACAATCTCCATATCAGTAATGCAGCAGAAAAATAGCAACCTTACTGCATGTGGATACATCAACGGCAAAAAACACATCTTCACCATAGACACAGGAGCATCGCAGTCAATAATCAGGCCCGATATAGTGAAGGGGAAGTGTGAACCTTTAAGGAATATAAGACTACGTACAGCTACTGGGGAGCCTGCCACTGTCTACGGTAAGACTGAAGCAAAGGTGACTATAGCCAATATAAGCGTGAAACATGTGTTTATCGTTGCCGATATTGTTGACGAGGTGATTATTGGAGCCGATTTTATGATAAACGATGGCATCAACCTGCATATGGGGCAACAAGTGATGATTTGGCGTAATGTTGAAATACCGCTTGATGTTGGATATGACAATCAAATGCACGTAAGGAAACTAGTTGCTATTGAAAACCAGACTATACCACCGCAGTCTGAATCAGTAATATGGACACGCATGGAGGGAGATTGTGAGGACAATCGGTTGTGGGTAGTAGAACCAACAGAAATTAAGAGCGAGCTATTAACAGCAAAAGCCCTCGTAAGAACTTGCAAAGGAGGAAAGATCCCTATAAGAGTACTTAATTTATCAGGCAACGAAAAAGTCGTCAGCGGAAATTCTGCTATGGGCCAATGTACTCCACCAGAGGCAATAATAAACTGCGAGCGAAAGCCAGAACCAGCCAATATGTCCGCAAAAGAACGTGAACAATTTGAAGAGCATGTGGGGATGTGGGTAGCAGGATTAGCAGCTCCTGATAGAAATAAAGCTAAACAGCTGCTAAAAAGGCACACCAGCGTCTTCGCCTTGAAAGATCAAAGCCAAGGGAGAACGGCAATAGTGAAACATGAAATAAATACAGGCGAAGCGAGGCCGATCAAACAGCCACCCAGAAGTGTACCCCTAGCAAAACGGAATGAGGTAAAAGAACTTGTCCATGAAATGGAGCGGAATGGTGTAATCGAGCCATCTGCAAGTCCTTGGAGTTCGCCCGTGGTCTTAGTCAAAAAGAAGGATGGCAGTACGAGATTCTGCGTTGACTACAGAAAGCTCAATGACGTTACTAAGAAGGACAGTTATCCGCTACCAAGAATTGACGACACTTTAGACACGCTGGCTGGAACCAAATGCTTCTCCACGTTGGACCTACAAAGCGGATATTGGCAGGTGGAGATTGCAGAGAAAGATAAGGAGAAAACTGCTTTTAGCGCGAGCGATGGATTATGGCAGTTTAAAGTTATGCCATTCGGGCTCTGCAATGCTCCAGCTACTTTTGAACGCCTAATGGAACGAGTGCTGAAGGGACTTCACTGGAAGACTTGCTTGGTGTACCTTGATGACATCGTCGTGATGGGAAAGACTTTTGATGAGCACCTCAAAAATTTGGCAGAGGTTCTTCAACGCATATCATCAGCTGGTTTAAAACTTAGCGTGAAGAAATGTGCATTGTTCCAGAGAGAAGTAAAGTATTTGGGCCATCGAGTTACGGCAGACGGAATCTCAACGGATGAAGATAAAATACGAGCAGTAAAGGACTGGCCTCGTCCGAAAAATCTTCATGAACTGCGCAGCTTTCTGGGCCTTTGTACGTACTACAGACGCTTTGTACCAAATTTTGCCAACGTCGCTGCAAGCCTGCATGAGCTGACCAAGAAGTCGAGGCCGTATCACTGGGGCGAACAGCAGGAGAATGCGTTCCAGACACTAAAGGATTTACTGAGTACGTCACCAGTACTAGCCTACCCCATAGCTGGAGAAAAATTTTTGCTTGATACCGATGCGAGCGGCTATGGCATAGGAGGTGTGTTGTCGCAAGTTGTCAATGGCACAGAAAAAGTGATAGGCTATTATAGCCGTATACTCTCAAAGCCTGAGAGAAACTACTGTGTGACACGACGTGAGCTTTTGGCAGTGTTGGAGTGCATAAAACACTACCATAAGTACCTGTATGGCCAACACTTTACGCTGAGGACCGACCATTCTGCATTGAGATGGCTGTTGCAGTTTAAAAATCCTGAAGGGCAGCTAGCGCGCTGGATTGAACGTCTTCAAAGCTACGACTTCAGCATCGAGCATAGAAGGGGCGTAAAGCATAACAATGCAGATGCTTTATCACGACGGCCCTGCAGCTTGGAGTGCAGACATTGTGTTAAGGCCGAAAAGAAGGAATGCGTTATTGATGTTCGGCTAACGCACATCGATTCCGATGAGGACTGGTCAGCGGCACAGAGAAACGACACCATATTGGCGACAATTATAGCAGCCAAAGAGGAAAATAGAAGACCTGCTCGCAATGTAATATCAGCTGAAAGCCCACTTGTGAAATCTTATTGGGCTCAGTGGAATAGCCTGAAGCTGATAAACGGGTGCTTGTACCGCGTATGGGAAAGTGCAGATGGTAAAATGGCTTCCAACCTAATAGTTGTGCCATCCTCCAAGGTGAATAAGGTTTTGCACGAGTTCCACAATGGTCCTAGTGGCGGTCATCTGGGAGTGACAAAAACGCTGGAGAAGCTAAACCAGCGTTTGTATTGGGTTGGGTGTCAACAAGCCGTAGCCGACTGGATAGCAAACTGCCCACAGTGCATCGCAGCAAAAGGACCAGCAAGAAAAAGTCGAGGACAGCTGCAACAGTACAACTCAGGTGCACCATTTGAGCGGATAGCAATGGATATAGCAGGTCCTTTTCCCGTCAGCGACGCCGGGAATCGCTATGTTCTTGTGGTGATGGACTATTTTAGTAAATGGCCAGAAGTATATGCCATACCCAATCAAGAAGCAAGGACAGTTGTGAATGTATTTGTCAACAACTGGGTATGTCGCTATGGTGTTCCAATAGAATTACATTCTGACCAAGGTAGAAACTTCGAGTCTGCTATATTCCGGGAAATGTGCGAATTATATGGGATAAAGAAAACAAGAACGACGCCGCTGCACCCATAGTCCGATGGCATGGTAGAAAGATTTAATCGCACTCTAGAGGAGTACCTGCGAAAAGTGGTAAGCGCGCATCAAAGGGACTGGGACGAGCACATTCCCAAATTTTTGTTGGCATATAGGTCAGCTGTACATGACTCGACATCACGAACACCTGCTAAAATTGTCTTCGGGACGGAATTAAAATTGCCTGGTGATTTGGAATTTGGCGTTAAGCCTACACCAACAAGTGAAGAAGGCACCAGCTCTTCCCAAGAGCAAGAAAATTTAAATGAGCTACATGAATTTGTACGCAACCGAATTAGAATGGCCAGTGACAAGATGAAGGCTAGATATGACCGAGCTGCAAATTCTGAGGGATTCAATGAGGGTCAATTGGTTCTACTCTACAACCCACAACGAAAGAAGGGATTGTCTCCAAAATTGCAGACTCATTGGGATGGACCGTATAAGGTTATTAAAAGGTTGAACGATGTCGTCTATAGGATACAGAAGTACAACAGCCCAAGGTCCAAAATGAAAATCGTACACCTGGAACGACTGGCGCACTATGGAAAAGGTGATTGTGTGCCTATTCGGGACGAACAGGCTTAAGTGGGCGGCAGGGTTACGAAATGAAAATGCAGATTCAAATGTAACGACACAAACTGACAACCCGATCATTATCTGCTTTATACCCCTAAATCACTGTAATAAAATCAAAACCTGGCAACCAAGTACCACAATTAAACTTGGCATCACTCGACAACTGCCAATAGAATTCAAAATAACGGAAAATGGAAGTTTCCGGAATCTTCAGGAAACGGTAGCTAGAACTTTCAAGATTATTCGAGACTGCTTAATCGCAATTACAAACAGTGACATTAAACTTAAACTGCAAGAGATGTAGACTTGATGACAGCGTAATTTGTTAAGTTGCAAGCATTAGAGTACGTGTGTGTGCGAAGATAAACAAACAGAAGAATAATCTCATGCATCTACACACGCACATACATTGCACCATAGCAAGACCAAAATGATCATGCCGTGCACTTAAAGATGAAAAGAGACCTAAATTACAGTACAGTTAAAGATAAAGAGAGACGGCTGTATTCCAGAAAGTTAGCGAAGTTACCAGAAGGTTTTATAATTGACTATATAAGGGGAGGCTGCCAGACGACATGAAGAAGTGTGTTTTTAAACTTAGACGAGTAAACATCGCCAAGAATAGTTAGTGTGTACATCGCGTTTAGTTGTACGTGTTTTTAAAGTAATAAATAAAGTGTTACTGAGAATTTATTTGTAAAATAAATATCCGTGTTTTATTTTATTGCAATTCAACGAATCCTGTGAAAATAATAAAACCGTTTTTATGTAAAGGACTAAAAACGTAACAATATGATGAAGTAGAACGAATAAGTGATATACATTAAATATGGACCAATTTTTAGTGTGAAAAAGTATAGGAGCTACTCATGGGCTATTTTTTATGTAAAGTCTACTTTTTTAACATACATACGTGCAATGCACACTGTTTCTAGTTTTTTAAATTTTAAGTACGTTCGTAATTATATCGACCTCTTAGCGCCAAATGATCGTAAGCGACAAAAATTAAATTTTTCAGGAGAAGGGTTTTTTATTATATTTAAACATGATTTATATTCATAAACTGTCGCTTACGATCAAATGTTATAGCCTGTATTTCAAAAGTTATCAACAAATTTGATATTTTAATGATTTTAAACAATGGGTAGGTTCACAAAATGTTGATTTCAATAAAAAAATTAGTTTCTTACAAAATGTCGCTTACGATCATTTTGCGCTAAGGGGTCGATATACTTAGTACTCCGCAATGATACAGATACTATTTATGAAATAAATTGAAAAAAGTTATATTAAAATTAAAAATAAAACGCGCTTCACAAGGTCCTGGAAAGGATGTCATTTCAAAGAGAATAGTTTGGGCTACAAAAATATGTATAAAAAAATTTTTTTTGTTTATCTGCAAAGTTTTGAAATTTTAAAAACTGAGTAAATCAAAACCATATATTTTTCGGCTAAATAAATGTCCTTAAAAAATCCTTAAATTTTTAAGGGTGTGCTTTTTTATTTCTGAGATATGATTTTCTTCGTTCGCAACCCTAAACAAAATACTTACATATGTAGTATTCAAAAAAGTTAAAATTCTTAAATTTAAGCAATAGTATTAAATTTAATTTAAAGTCTTGGTAGGGAAAAAGTAATAACATTGATAAAGTTGTGGTTTTGTTTATTTAGGATCTTTAGTGATCTGTTAGTGTTATATAAATAATTCTGCCGGAAAAAATATACGTTTTTAATTTAGTCAGTTTTGAAAATTTCAGAACTTTTCAGATGTCATTTTTCTTTGTTCTATACATATATTTTTTGTATCCCCAACTGTTCTCTTAAAATGACATACAAATAATCCCAATAAGCATTAAAAAACTGAAAATTCCAGTACATGTAATTTAACTGGATGTAAACTTCAATTCAAGCTTTGCTTCAAGTTCTTTTCAAGTTTGAAAATAGTTTATAAGCAACAAAAATGTATGCTCAAACTTTCTTTTGTTTGTCAAATAATGAAAAATTAAACCATTTTTCGGAATTAAAAAAACAACAAAATTGAAAATTTTTCCAACTTTCCAATTTTTCCAAATGATCCAACACAATAGCGTAATCTTAGACCATTTAGATTACAAAATCGTTCGAATTTGTGCTGCAAAATTATGAAATAGTCTATTAACTTCACGTTCCCCATGAAAAATAGCTATTTATCTACCTCATTTTATCTTATTGTAGACTAACCTCATAATATCGTCTTTACATTTCGAGGATTTAACATTTTCATTTCGAAAATTCCGTACTATTTTATATATATGTACGAGTATGTAAACTGGATTGATTTTGATTTTATAAATAAAATAAAAAGTTCCTGTTCTTAAAACGTATCGCAATGCACGAGGTTTATAAAACGTTAATAATGTTTTAAATTGTTCTATGTTTTTCATAAAACTTGTAGCATTGAGTTGCGTTTTAGAAAATCACCCCATAAAATATTAAAAATATTTTTAATAGTTTTATTTGATATGATTTAACGAAAAGAATAAGATTAAATATCTACATAAGTATGTATATAAAATATTATTTCTATGAATTTTGTTGTTGTTTCAACATAGCATGCACAGACATACATGCATAAATGGTTCATAATAGTTGCAGCCCCATATACAATATACGCATGTAAATGACGTCACTAACATTACTATATTACTTTCAGCTTTACTTATAATACCTACATTCGCTAAAAATACTTCTAGTACTACATAAAGCGCACGTCATTTTTAAGGTACTTTTTTTGTCGCCTACATTGTTGTAGTTAAATTCTTTTCAAAACATATTTAACTTCGCCTGCTTGTACGTTGCTGTTTGCCAAACAAACAGTCTGTACTCTTTACTGCTTGTGCTCTGTGCGGGAGAACAAATATTTACTACATTCGACAGCGAGTTTCACATATGAAGAAAAATGTTACTCGCTGCAGTTGTTTAATATATAATTATATAAATGAAACCATTCAGAATTTGTAGCCGTATGGTTGAGAGCGTTAAGCGGTTTTCCTGTAGTTGTTTTCCTCTCGAAGCAGCCGGGTTCAAATCACGGCGCCTAAAATTTTATTTATTTTTTAGATGTTTTTTTTAATGTTAAAATAATTATTTTTCGTAGGATATTAGAATCAATATCCGAAACAAAAATTATAGCAAATGAATTAATAGTAAATAAATAAAGTCAATAAAATAGTTATTTGTGATAAAATTTGTAGTACCAAATAGAAAAATTGCAAAAACATTTTTAGAAAAATCAATATTTTTTTTGAGCTCAAATGATTCTAAATTGTTTTTGCATAAATTAATGCGAAATGAACTGTATATAACCAAAAAATTCATGTTTAAGAATACAAATTTTGTAATATACTTTTTGTACAACTAATACCTGTAATTTCAGCAAATAGGTATCTAATGCATAAATTACACATTAGATATTTTAACGGAGGCGATAAAAGACCATTTGCTTTCAATTCTTACCTATAAACAATTTGTTTTATGCGCGTTAAATATGCACTAAAAACTATATACCACACAAAATAGAAAATTTGCCGTATATAAGCGACTAGGTGTAAAATATGCAAAAACATACTGTAAAGGGTAAAATATGCAAAAATGTGCACTAACAAATCGATGTTAAAATTCTTAACGTATAAATATCTTATTTGTACCTACCTACATACATACATGCATCGCTCAGGATAAACATGCAATTGCATATTTGTTGTTTCCATGCCTATAACTTAAAATTATCAAATAGTTTTACACTATAGATTAGTGATGTTACGAACATTCGTATTCGAATCGCCGAATATTCGCGTCTTTCATGATATTCGTATTCGCCAAATTCAAGTGAATATTTCACGAATATTTTGTGAATACGTTCCAAAAAGCTCTCGGACAGACCTCCTGCGGCATCAATATGTTCTTCTAGTCTGCGGTAGATACTACTCTCTATAAGTTTCCTGCAAGTATCTATCATACATAACGGTCGGTACGACGATGGGTCTTCTATTGATTTCTTGTCTTTGGTTAAGAGCACCAGTTTTTGTTTTATTCCAAATCGAGGGGAACGATCCTTGCTGGAAGCATGTATTTATCAGCTGCAGTATTTTATCGTCGCAGCACTATACAACCTCTTTTAAGACAACATTAGGGACACAGTCATTCCCAGGTGCCTTTTTGTCTTCAAATCTTGGGACAGCCAGTGGGACTTCAACAGGGTAACTTTTGGAAAGCTAAAGCTTTCTACAGGGTTACATATGTCCCATGGCGTTACATCCTGCTTCGGAAAAACATGAGTCACTATCTTATCGAGGACCAAAGCTTCTGTAGGTCCTCGATGGTATACTTAAGCATTTCAGTTTCTTCCTCACAAGTTTGTATCCCAGTCCAAAGGTGTTGTTATTAACATCCTCGCATATATCGAGGAAACACTTTCTTTTACTCTTTCGTAAGGATCTAGAGGCTTATTCTGAATTGCGACGCGAAGGTCAATGCGATTCGAAAATTATAAATGCGAACAATTCCTATTCTGTGTTACGATTTTCGTTTTTTATTCGCATTTAAAATCTTAATTACGCAACTATTTTATAAATTAAAGTAGATAGATTTTAAAATCCAAACTAACAAAAAAAACTATTAATTTTAAATTTGACGTTTATTTGTTATTTTTTGACCAGTGTTGCCCCGATTTGAAAAATTCGAATGCGAATGCGAAAGTCTTATAGAATACCAAATTTCTTTCGCATCGCATTTCATTTGCGCATCAAATTGACTTTCGCACCGCAATTCAGAATAAGCCTACTGGTGATGTCAGGTCTGCCACGAGTTCTAGTATATCGTCTTCTAGCTAGGACACATTCTTTGCGTAGCTCGGCTATTTCATTATTTCACCAGTACACAGGAGCTATATTGATCCCCCGTTTTCTTTTCCTCATCGCAGCGTCACATGATTGCTTTACATAAAATATTAACTGCTCTGCAATATTTTCAGCGGAACCACTTAATTATATATCTTGCATATATAAACGGAATATTTCCCTGTCGAACTTGTTGCTTTTCCATCCAGGTAGATGCTGTCCGGAGACTGCCGTGGTAGCTGTTGTAGCGTTACTTATGGTGATAATTATTGCGCTATGGTTACTATGCGCTTACTTGTCACAAATATACCAACTAAGTCGGTTGAAAATATTGGAACTTGCAAAAGTTATATCAATTATTGAACCTCCTCCATTTCGATTAAACGTAAGCTCGTTTTCAGCGTTCAGCAACACGACATCAAGCAAAGCAAAAGATTCAAGTAGGATCCTACCTCTTTCGTTCGTTCTTGGAGAGCCCCATTCTGTATCCCAAGCATTGAAGTCTCCAGCTATTATAAGAGGACTTTTTCCTGCGGCATCTGTTGTTAGTTTATCAGTGATTCTTTTGTATTCATCAATATCATACCTTGGAGGGATATAGCAACTATAAACGAATATTCCGGACACTATAGTCCGAACAAAGCCGCATTCAGTTGTTAATGTACTTTGCAGGGTTTTCCTGTTCACGGATCAGATTGCAGATGTACTACTGTTATCACTTACCCAATTTTGCCAGTTAACATTACTGTAAAACTCACTAAGAAGGGCAATATCTACATCAAGGTCGCGAACACTTTGTCTCAATAGCTCTCGGGCTGCTTCGCAGTGGTTAAGATTTAGCTGCATTAATTTCATCATCGTGCCTATAATTGCAAAAGCGCTTTTTTGTATTTTGGACAAACCACTGATACTGTAATATGGTTACTATTGTGTGCAGTATCCTTACATAGCAGGAAAATAGTGTTGTTAGTGCAAGATGTAATCTTGTGACCATTTTCTCCGCAATGAATACAACATTCCGAATAGTTATTCGGGCTTGTACACCTTCCAGCCACGTGGCCGAAGTCAAGGCATTTAAAGCATCTTTTTGGCATTATGTATTCACGGATTCGACATACCATCCATCCTATACGAATCATTCAAGTCTTTATTAGTAAACTCGCTATTGCAGCATTCACAGAAATTGTAGCTGTTTGAGTACCTCCATAGGCTCTTCTCATTAACTTAACCCCAGATGATTGGAATGCACTCAGCTCTTGGAAAACCTTAATGAGAGCTTCATAAACATCTTCTCTTGTAGTCATCTCATCAATATCTTTTATTTCTAAAATAATCTCTTGCGTTAGAGCACGCACTTCTGCAGTTATTCCAACACGCCTTCTATTGCCTTTCTGAATTCGCTTGTATTCTGACGATCAGGTTTTGTTGAGCTTTAGGAGCAGTTCACCTTTTTCAGTTGTCCTAATACTTTTAACATTTTCACCAAGAACGTTGAGTTTTGTATCACGCTTCATCTGCTTGAGGATGTCCGCATAGGATGTTTCGCCACAGGTTTTAATCACGAGGGCATCCGGTCGCATTGATTTTTTTAGCCTTTTTGCTTTTGGGCGCACTTTTTTCCAATCAGATTTCAGGGCATCATTATCAAGCCTTTCTTCATCTTTATTGGTTGGCACAGTGTTGGGAGCACTTACTTTACTAGCAGTCGTCTTAGGTGTAGTGTCCTTTTTTCCTTTTCTCTTTGTTTCCTTTAGGACTCTGCGTTGTAGGTCCTCTTTTTATAACCGGCGTTGATGGTGTTTCCGGCATGAGCAATTTTAGCCTTGATTCCGTCTGGGTTTCTTTAGTTTCCAATTGAATCTTGTTATTGTTACCAGTAGGGCTACTAGACTCTTTGGATACTTGCAAAAATAGAGCCTGTATCTCTCGCGACATTGAGTGAATTATCTTTATGGATATTCGTGCGTGTATCTAGTAAGTGTATCAAGTTTTCTCAAATTATTATTACGTGAGCTTTCACTGCTGGACGCTTCCACGTTTAGCACATGTAAATGTGGTGATCTCATTATCACCGAGCTCCTTCTGAAGGGAGATTCAGAAACTTTAATCTGGTGTGGATACATATCTTATTTCCATATTCTCTTTGTTGTTTTCAATTTGTTTTGTTTCCATGCTAGTTGTCCAAACTCAAGGCCGCTATCTCCATTCAGTGTACAGTCGCGTTATTATCTATGCTTGCAGGGAGGCCATGCAATGGGTTGGCTTGGGGTCTTTATGAGGTCCGGAGCCAGTGACAGATCCGCGTTAGTCGGGGATAATCATCCGAGCCTGCACCACCAACTAAATGGCGACGACTTTTGAGAGCACCTTGAGACTTGCCAGGTTTTAGAAGGAGGAGGCGGTTGCAGCATTAGTCTGGAAGCTATTTCCGAAGAGTTTCACCTCTGCATACACAGGTTCCAGAATACAGAAACCGTCAGCCGAGGGTTCGTCAAATCAAAATCGTTTTCCAGAAATACCGTAATTAAGACCGTACTGGGCTTGACTTTAATGCCCTCCGGCGGGAGATTGTTGACTGAGGGTTCCACGAAGTCGTCAATCTTCTTATTGCTCGTCTGTGGACGGCACCCTCTGTGGAGTTTTTTACTTTATATTTCACGTTTTATGCATCTGGCAACAGTATGGGTTGACATATGTCCTAAGTAGGTGTCTGGAATAATGACGCGCATTATAAAATTGCCATTTTTAAAGTAGATAAACAAAAGTAACACAATCAGGTATGTGATACAAATCGACTCGATTTCAAATGAAATCGAAAGTTGAAAACGAGTGAAATAGTTTTAGGTGTGATGGAAATCGTATCGATTTTATTTTCCACTTTTGTTTCTATTCCATGTATTTCTTTATATAAAAACTTTTTTGACATAAAATTATTATTTTTTTTAGTATTTATAATTATTTTTAACAAAATTTGGAATTCCTAAACGAAACCGCATAATCTTTAACAAGGTTACATGTGCTAATATGTCTTATAAAAGTTTACGATCTACAAATCTTTTAGCTTGTTGGTACATTGCTGGCATTAGTTCTTGTTTTACACAAAAAAAGCCTACGTTATTTAATTAGTCTTCAGTAGATTTTAGAATATATAACTTTAAATGAATCCACGGAAATCACTTACATATATGGTAAATATTTACAGATGGAACTCTACCCAGTATTTACCCGATATATGGGTATATTCCTTTTTTGGGTATTTATTTCAAAAAAGATAGCGATTTTTCGCGAACATGCGGCTTTGGCGGTTTCTAATAAATGTTAGTGCTTTTTTCCGATATTGCAACTTCACGCGAATTTCAGCAACGTTCGGTGTAGAAGCGTCTTTTTGCAATTTTTTAACCTCTTTATAGTTCACACGATTAGACTTAGTTATCATGCCGCTGTTAGCAAATTTCTGCGAATTTTCGCGATTTTTTCCGAATGTTTGGCATTTCTTATGGTTTTAGCGATTTTTAATTAAAATTACGGCTCGTTTAAAATTTTGCAATTTTTGGCGATACGCGTAAGTTTTCCAAAGTTGTTGGGTTTTTTCAATATTTTGGGCTTTTAATCAATCGTAACATTGTAATCATTCATATATAAGCAAGTTTTTTGCGAATATTCGTAATTTTACGGTTTTTCCTAAAGCCAAAATGAGCTTCAAAGTTGCGTAACCCAAAAACTTGCTGACATAAAAATGCCGATAAACAGTTAAAACTTAGAAAATTAGTAACGCGAAAACTCACAAAAATATTGCGAAAGTCCAAAATCAACAGCTAGTGACTAAAAACCGATAATAATGTAAAAATTATAAAAGTTCGGAAAAAAATTGCTTCTACGGCGAAAATTCGCCAAAAATACATTTTTTGACAAATAGACCTAAAATTTATTAAAAACCGCTAGTGTCGTAAAATCGCAAAATTTTGCCAGCATCGAAAAATAGCAATATCTAATATTGATTAAAAATCGGTAAAAATATAAAAAATGTGAAAGCTTGCAAAAATCACTATTTCCACAAAAGTGGCGAAAATCCCTGAAAGATTGCAAAATAGAAAAAGTCCTAAAATTGATGGAAAATCGTAAAAAGAATAAAACTAGGAAAAAATAAAATTTTGCGCGAAAATAATTCGCGAACAAGTCGAGAACAGGCTCTAAAATGTATTAGAAATTTCTAAAAATAGAAAAAACCTACGGAAATTTTGCTAAAGTGCTAGTGAATATTTATTAAGACATCCAAGAATTATATATCAGCAAAAAATATGCTTAAATGTCAAAAAACACTCCAATGACAAACTAATTTAACAATTTAACAAAAATTATTGCAAAAATATGTGTGAAATACATACATATCATACGAAACTTTTGAAATCGTCAAACATATTCTACTCGATTTGAAAACAGTAAAACAATATAAATTTCGTTTTTATCACATCTATTTTTGTTGATATTTTCATAGAACAAAATAGAAAATGAAATCGAATTCGATTTTAAGTAAAATCGATATGAAAACAATACTTCAGAAGCCATCACAACTTTCTTCGTTTTTGTCTGGATTTTCATTCGAAATCGATTTCCATCACATACCTGAATAGTCGAAATAAAGCAGCATACTTTTTAATTTAGGGCTAGAACTGTAAGAAATGGAAAAAAATTCGGCAAAAATATCGAAAATGGCGAAAATTCGCAAAAACTCACTAACAGCGGGATGATAACAAAATCTAATATTGTTTAAAAATCGGTAAAACTGTTGGGAAGCTGAAAACATGCCAAAACTCGATTTTGTCGCGAACTTTGCGAAAATTCCCGAGAAGTTGCAAAATTAACCAATAATATTGATTAAAAATCGCAAAAAAGCAATGCAAAAAATTCGGCAAAAATATCGAAAATGGCGAAAAGTCGCAAAAACTCACTAACAGCGGAATGATAACAAAGTCTAATATTGTCTAAAAATCGGCAAAACTGTTGGGAAGCTGAAAACATGCAAAAAGTCGATTTTATCGCGAACTTTGCAAAAATTCGCGAGAAGTTGCAAAAGCGGAAACTACCCCTAAAATTGATCGCCAAAACCGTTAAAAATAAAAAGTTCAGAAAAAACTTCAGAAAATTGCAAGTTAGCGAAAATTTGCTATATGTAATAAATAATATAATAAATAATATTGATATTTAATGAAAAATATTGATATTAATTCATAGTTCTATGTGAGTATTGGGAATTCAAGTGATAAATGTAGCAATCCAACGCAATGTCGTAGTGTTTTACAAAATTTACTTATTTTTATTCTGCGTTCACCTTTGTATGTAAGAGTTCGTAGAGAATGGCAACGCTACAGATCCCCTCAGCTAAAATCTAGGCTGAAGGAATGTACTAAACAGCTGAAAACTCTACTAGAATATCAAAAAACCGCTTCTCTTCAAAACTTTCTGCATGGGCTCGACGCAACACCTCAAACAGACTATTCGCTATGGAGAGCAGCCCGAGGCCTCAAAAGACCAGTGATATAAAAGCCTCCATTGCGAGCTTCGAATGGAGACTGGGCAAGAACTGACGCTGAAAAAGGTACTCTGTTTGTAAACCACTTGCAGAAAGTATTTACTCCAAATACGTCTGATACTATAGTTGAGCTGCCACCAGTCCTCGCTATACCAGATGTTACTTTGAGATTCAACATTCGTGCGATTGAACACTATATTGCGGGCTTAAACTCGAAAAAAGCTCCAGGCGCTGATAAAATAAGCAATAAAATGCTCTTAGAGCTACCCTATACTGCAAAACGGATAATTCTATTTATTTTTAACAGTATTTTGCGCCTCAAATGCTATCCCGCAGAATGGAAGGTTTCTCTGATTACCATGATACCTAAACCAGGCAAAGATCATACGAAGGTGGAGTCCTATAGGCCTATAATCCTGTTGTCTAACATGTCAAAACTATTTGAAAAGCTACTTATGAGTAAGCTTACACCCATACTGAATCGTACTGGATGTATTCCAGATCACCAATTCGGTTTTAGGAGACAACATAGTACGATTGAACAAACACATAGACTCGTGAACGTGGTTAGAAAAACCTTCGAAGAAAAGAAATATTGTTCTGCGCTCTTCATCGATGTTTCTCAGGCATTTGATAAAATATGGCACGAAGGTTTAATACATAAACTAAAGCAAAACCTACCCGAAAACATCCTTAAACTTTTAGAAAGCTACTTAACTGAGCGAAAATTTGTTGTTAAAGAAGGTAATTTTCAAAGCCCTCCGCAACCCATTGAAGCCGGAGTTCCTTAAGGCAGCATCCTCGGTCCTGTATTATATCTGATATATGCCTCTGACTTGCCGGTAAGCAGTAACATACACATATCAACATTCGTTGATGATACAGCTTTTCTAAGTGTTCACAAAAGCCATCAAGAAGCCACCCGCAATTTGCTAGATTATATACCCCAGTTGGAACAATGGCTAAAACAATGGCGGATAAAAATTAACGAACAAAAATGTCTACACATTACTTTTACATTGTGCAAAGAAACCTGCCCACCTACACAAATAAATAACCAAACTATACCTCAACACACTGAAGTAAAATATCTCGGTGTTCATCTTGATCGTCGTCTAACATGGAAGTCACACATAAATGCAAAGGTGACCCAAATGAAATTAAAAGCAGCTCAAATGAAAGGGCTCATTGGAAGGAACTCTACTCTAAGCCTAGATTGTAAACTTCTTCTATACAACTCCATTCTAAAACCAATATAGTCCTACGGAATCCAGTTATGGAGCACTGCCTCGGCATCAAACGTAGAAAAAATTCAAAGGCAACAAAATAAAATACTCCGTACGATTACAGCAGCCCCGTGGTATGTCAGAAACAAGCGAATTCATAAAGACCTTGATGTGCCGCCGGTTAAGACAGTGTTTTCCTTACACGTGACAAGCTACATAAAAAGACTTGAGTTGCACCCAAATCCCCTAGCCCGAAACATCATTAACTTTAGAGGCCACACTCGGCTGAGAAGGAGGGACACTCTCAGCCGAACACGAGAGACGTAAACAACCAGACAACCAACCGCTGAAACAAACATTTTTGTCTGGCACTGGCTGGACTTAAAAATTAAAATTTTAGAGTTAAGATTTGATTACTTATTGTTAGTTCAATTTTATTGAAGATACAATAAATAAATATAACCGAAAAAAACCTTAGTATGTGACGTGCGAGTGAGGTGTTTATCACTGGGGATATAGAAAATTAGGCCCTTAGTATTTTGTATTAAAATTAATGAAAATTGTGTATTTTTTAAGTGATATTAAATAAAAACAGATACAATTTTACTGGAATGCTTTTATTTTTGCTATTTGATACTAAATTTTTGTAATATACACAAGTTCACTTTACTCTTTGCTTGCGAGTTGAAACAGCAAAATGTTATGTGATTGCGATTTCCAACACACCAATTCAGTGACTTCGATTCGAAATCGTATTTATTTTGCGAAATGCGGTTTCCAGCTCATGAACGTATATATGTAAATAACACAAAAAATAAATTGACACGACTGGATACGAAACCCCGCTATTCGGACGTTAAAACATGCTCTCTACAGCTGAGCAATATTCCAGTTATTTTTTAACGATATAAAACTTGTTTCAAAGTACTTTCCTCTGGAGAATATGTCAATAACATGATTTAATTTCCTTTTGCACGCCTTTTTCACTGGATAATTAATGCAATATTTTATGATTATCTAGCAATGTCGCATGCGTTTTTTATGAGTTCAAGAACTACAGCTTTATTAAGATTTACGATGGCGTTAAGAATGCATTCACAGAAACAAGTTCTTAAGAAATAATGACAACACTATTTCATTTTGAACGCGTTTATTTATTTTTTGCTGGTATGTCACAAACTAAAATTATATTACGGGTGTCTGTTGTACACAAAGAAAACAGATCAGTTGAAAAACAGTTACAACTATAAACATTTCACTATCTTAACTAATATTCCATTACAAGTACTGAATTGCAATAAATTCAATAATATTTGTTCTTTTATCTGAAATAACATACCTCTGAATCAGAGGCTCTGATATATTTTCAGTTGGAATAACAAAACTTTATTATAAAAATTCGGTTGTAAATTCCAAAGTACGTCATTGGGTCCACCAATCGAATAAAGATTTAAAATAATCAATATATTATTAGAAGAACTTGACATGTAAAAATAATTAATATTAAAAATTATAAAATTCAAAAGCCATATACATATCACGTACAACATTAAAAATTAATTCAAAATGTCTATAGTTTCGCAAATCAATTGTAATACCGTTTATTGCCGAAAGGTAAGTTTTTTAATTTTAGTTAATTCAGTTGTTGTACATACTGATTTATTTGGTGTTCCCGCAGATGGCTGGTCAAAACAACTTCTACAATAAGCAATATGTAGAAATAATTTTAAACTCTTTAACCGTGAAGACGTTGCCTCTGCCTTCCGATATCTTAGCGAAGTCAATTTTGCATTAAGAATTGGCCTGGGTAAGTTTCTGAAAGTTTTCTGTCTATAGAACAGTGGCTTATTTTAATGTACATCTTTCAATACCTTTACAGTTAAACCATAACGTGTATTCAACATATGAAGTCTCTGGTTAATACGGATTTTATAAATAAGTGGACTTTTGCAGCAATTGCGATAATTATACTTATATATTTTGTAGTTTTAATATCATGTTTTATATGTATGTATGTAATATATCCCTTTTTTGTTCTATTCGGTTTGTGACTTGAATAAATAAAAAATATTTTCAAACTAATTCAAAATAGATTTTTTGTATATTAATGAGTCATGCTGTGATATTCAGTTCCTTAAAGCCCTTACTTGAGTTCTACACGTAACATAATATGTAAGATGAGATTGTCAAATTCAATCGTAGAGAGAATTATGTTACGTGTAGACTTCAAACTAGTGTTATCTCAATGTTATAAGAATTTTTATGAGAGCGTTGTTATAAGAATTCTTATAACAACAATCTTATGAGATGAACTGTCAAAAAACACATGTATATGAAAATAAAATAGTGTGCATGTGTGAGTGTTTATTAAAATAAATGAAAAGCGATGTTTTTTTATAAAATTTCAGTCTTAAATAAATGAATAAATGTGTTTAATTGATTTATAAATTTAAATTTGTGTGAAAAATTAAAAATAAAGTAACTAATTATGCAAAAGTAGTACATGTTAGCGCGACGAGCATTTGCATAAAATGAAATCTTATCGGAAAAGTAAAATTACGTCTTCCCCTAGTATGAGATTAATAGAAAATTCGACATTTTGTCTTTAGTAATCTGCCGACGTTTTTTCTCATGTTATCTCAAAGTTAATGGGCCTGATTGTGTAAGGCGTTGACGTAAACGCCTATGTCGTTTTGTGTAATATATTAAAGTAACACAGAAGGCGTGTTCTTTAATCTACTACAAAAAACGACTTAGGCATTTACGCCAACGCCTTACACAATCAGGCCCAATGTCTCGTGAAGACGCTGTGTTAAGACACTTACTTTTTACCGTCTTTTATTAATCTAAGATTGAAAGAGTGAAATGGGAATATAGGAAAGAGAAGAATATACGAAATATATGTTTTTGTTTACTACTTTTTTGTTGTTTAATTTCAAAGCTGCCACTTTTTATTATGCAAAAAATTGCTAATTTGCAAAAATTAGCGCTAAAATCGCTATATTTGGGCTTAAAACTAATGAATCGACAGCACTGTAACGCTTTAAGCTAGAAATGCCAATTTTAAGTTTAAAATTTTTAGATTTTTCTTGACAGTTTAGACTTTTTTTATCGATAACACATATAAAAATTCTGATGTTTTGGGATTCTTTTTAATATAGCCGAACTCTTCGCTCTTGATAAAATTTTATATTACAATATATTTGTACTGTTTTCCAAAATCTTAAAAAGACAAAAAAAAAGCAAGTGTTATAAGGGCTTAACCGAATTCATTCAGTGGGTATAATCGAATTATACGATAGTACTCAGAACAGACAAAATTCGATTGCCAACAAATTCGATTACCACAACGGATCTGTTTTCTCTGTGTATCAGTTGTGTGTGCTAAGTTACACAAAATTGTCGCATAATTATTTTCCTGGTTGATGTCCACAACATTTTTAGAAACTTTGAAGTGCCTTGGCACATACAATTGATACAACAGCTATATTCATATTTATTTATTTAATTCAGTATATACACCTTATGAATTCTATTATTGTTAAAACACTTACTGCCTGTTCGCCAATGTCGAAAGATTCCTATCTTTCTTATAAATGTAATTGTGCGAAAGAAAAACCTCTTTCGACATCGGCGAACAGGCAGTTAATATAGAGAAATTAATTTTACAAGTACATCTGCTCTGCTAATCTCCACTATTTTTCTTTTTCAACAATTGATTCGGTGTTTTCATCATTTTCAGGAAGCATTTTTAGTTGTAATTCCATTATCTTAGTTTTCCCCAATTCGATATTTTTACGAAAATGTTGCATATTCTCAATTAAAAAAGCGCGCTGATGTTTAACATCCAGTAAATGCTGCCGTAGGTTTTCATTTTCTTGCAGCACTTCTTCCAATTGTTTATTTTGAAAGTCTAATTGTACTTGTAAATATCGCAAACGGTTCTCTTTAAAGCGCATGCGTACAGGTCGAGTTAGATCCAAAGGTGTTTTGGCATCCAAATTCCTATAAAATATTACAAATACTTTTTAGTTATCTGAGCTATTTACTGAGAAGAAAAATTATTTTTTGTAGTTTAATAAGAAGCTATGTAATAAAATTTTTGCTGTTTTTATTACTGCAACAAATTTTCTACCCCTTCCCCCGAAAGAGCTCATTGCGTAATATATTGTATACTCAACTTTTGAGAAGAGTAAAATTTTTTTTACCATTAAATTATTAGTAAATTCAAAACTATAAGCTCGTTTTCCATAAAACAAGTTTTTTTTTAAGTTGTGGCTCTATTGCAGCGAAGGGTTAATATTAGCGATCTCCTGTGATTTTGAAAGAACATCGTGAACATTGAACGTGATTTGAAAATCACGGTTACTCAAAACTGATCACTGTTTTCAGTTCTCTTATAGCAAAGTACCCTATAAGCAAATCAAATAATCAACTTATAGTTAACTTTTTTAGACCAACTAAAAGCTAACTACAATGTAATCCAGAACTGACCCAAAATAAATTCTTAGGTTATCAGGTTGCTGGTGAAAATTATAAAGAAAGGGTTCCAGCCCACTTGGGTCCAATAATAATGGTCCCTTTGTGATAAAAATCAATTCTTAAGTTGAGTGCATAATGGGATTTGGTGAGAGTTAATAATTTTACTCTCTCAGCTACTTTGAAACTCATTTCGAGTCTATATTAACTTATTGCTATCATTATTTTAAATGGTACCTTAGCTGGGTGGTCAGCACGTTGACTACAAAACGTGTGATACATAGTTCGAACCCCAGCATCATCTTTTTGCACACTAACTACCATTTGACTTAAATAAAGTTAACTTTAAGTTAGTTGGAATGTAATGCAGAGTCAGACAATTGACTACCGCCTAGGACATCGCAATGTTAAAATAGTCAGTTGACTCCATTAAAAGTAATTCAGTCATCAACCACCATTAGTTGAGAAATATTTAGCTTAAAGTGCGTTATAAGTTAACTGAGTTGCTTATAGGGTAATTATCAACCCTACAACAAATTGATGACCGAAACTAGCCCATACCAAGGCATATTCATTACAGGTACCACCATAACTAAAAAAATACAACACCAAAAAACACATGTATTTTGTTAGTAGAAATACCCCAGAAATATGTCAAATCCATTATCTGTGAGTCGCACACATTCATAACCTCTCTCAAATTTACTAACACATACCCGTTGTTGATAGAAAAATCCCAGACATGTGCCAAAATCTATTGTCTGTGAGACGCACACATTCTCAAATTTACTAAAACAGCTGTTCTTGTAGTGGTACCTGTTCAATCTACCTTGGCCCATACGAAACTTTTGCACTAACAGACTCGCAGCCAGTGATGTTAGCTTTTAGTTTTTCATTACCGTACGCAAAGGTTTTTAATTAAAGCAACGGCAGTATTCATAAACAATTTATTTGGGCTCTGTTTCTTTACTTTTCGGCTAAAGTTCGTGCTAATGAGAGTAGACAAATTACTCTCATAAAATTTTAAAAAGTGCGGGAACGAAAAAAGGGTTTGTTTAAGGGACAAGAAACTCCTCTTCATTGGCGATATAATGGGCTAAATGTTCTACATAAATGTCCCTTTCTTCAGAAACGGACAAAAATACCCATACAACTAAGAGTTAGAGGGTTAAAATGTTCTACAAAAATCTTTGTCGTGCTGTTTTACATAAAAACGCTGAACACATCTTATAACTTAAAAAGTGTGATTCTTACAAGATTTCTTGTGCCGAGTACTAATTGTGAACAAAAAAATTTTTAATATGTGAATGATTTGTGGTGTTCAAGTTGAGTATGGAGCTTCGGTCTCTTTGAAGACCTATAGTAAAATTCCATTGCGGGTATTTTTGTAGAACATTTTAGCCCGCTATATCGCCGATGAAGAGGTCTTTTTGTCCCTTATTTAAGAAAGGAACAAAAGGACCCATACCACGAAGAGTTGGAGCGTTAAAATGTTTTAGACAATTCTTTCACCTTTTATAACTAAATCGTCAGGTTTACAAGATTTCCTATGCAAGAGGGGGAACTCTAACTCCCCCTAAAATGAATTCCGGATTTGAACTTTCAAAACTCTGATACACGTATGTACTTATATAGTTTTTTGGCGGCTTCTACCAGTCAGCCGTTAAACCATGTAATTTTTTGTATTGTACAATTTAATGAACAAACGTCACAACAATAACTTTGCTTACTGGTAGAAAAAAAAGTATATGAGGATTTGTTTGAGAAGTCCAAAAAATAAGGCGTACCCCTTCCAAATATATTTACATTGTCACAGCCAGTGTTCGAAAATTTACCTTATACATATAATGTACTTTAATGTTCTGTACGGTAGAATATTGTAATACACAAACGCAAATAGTGGTTGTGTAGGAAATACATTAAAAAAGAAGTACGGTATTTCTGTTAGTGATCTTGTACCCAACGAAAATACTGTTTTTAACAAACTCAATATAAAGATAAGAACATTTAGTCTATGTCCATACGAGTCAACTTTTGCTGCGCAACTTTTGAGTTTATGGGAGAGAGAGGTGAGAAGATAGGGAAGGGGTACACTGCTTCATGTACATGCAACTCTCTTATGTTTTCTTCTTCGTAATATTAAGCAACAACAAATTCTATGTAAAAAAACAAAAGCTGCGCAGCAAGAATTTCATTATATGGACACAAATGCAACTTCAAAAGAAAATTTAAGAAAGTTGCAGAGGCAAAACTTGCTTCATATGGACATGGACTTAATAGTGTTCTGTTTTTCGTTGAAAAACAGTACACTTCGTTGTGTTCGGCACAAAACATTATTCTTAATGTATATTTTGTGTATTTAGCATAAGTATTCGTTTGGCTCTCGTGCATGTATACTTGAGAGCGTAGTTATATATGATGAAAAAGAACACTATAAAACGCTAAAATATAATGTATGTATGTAGTAAGCAACCACTACAATTGTACTGTTTTTTGACAAAAAAAAAAAAAAACGCTACATAGATATCGTTTCTGCTTGTGTATACAGTACACAAAATAACGTTCGGTTTATTTTAGAACACTGGGGCTCAATTCTGGTTCTGTGATAATGTGAAATGAAAAAAAAAAACTTTTCATATTCGTTTTCATCATTACTTTTCACTCTATCTTTTCACAATTACACATTTTCTGATTCTCGTTTGAATTATGAAAAAATGTTTCATTCCATATGTACCTGTGAAAACTTTGGTACTATGCAGCGTTGTCAACTTTTAAATTTCAAAAAGCACTAAACGCGTTAAAAACGCTCAATTCTGGAGAAAACGCACTAAATTAAAAAATGTTCATTTATTTAAAAATTATATGTATTTTATCAGTTCATAAAATAAAATACACAATTTTTGATGTACTAAAGAACATATCGCACATGCACTTGAAACGTACTCAAAAATACTGATTTTCCAGAAAACGAGTTTTAGTTTTAATTTACTCACACTTTCATGGAAAAATATAAATGTATTCTCTCCTCAAGAGTTTATTATACAAAATACAAATTTTTATGTTTTTTATACAATATGAAAAGCAATATGACAATTAATATTGTACTATTGACTCTAAAAACGCACTCCTTGAATTGTACAACTTTTGAAGTGCATGGGGGATATAATGGAGTAATAACATAAACAAAATAGAACAAAATTGTTGTAATTTATGAAAATATAAAAGTATATATTTGAAACTAGAGCTTACCGAAAAGTTTTATGGTCATTTCTCAATTCAGCGGATAAAAATATACATATGGGCAAATCCTACGTGACGAACGCTACATTCAGGGGCCGAATTACCGCATTCGTGATCGAGTAAAATTGTTCAAAATTTTTCTTTTTGGGATTACGGCATACGATAATCGAGTACATGCTGCTTAAATTGCACTCGTTAGCACCAGAGCGATCGAAAATAATATTTTCTTTTATTTGTATGTTTTGCAAAAAAAATTTATGGAACATTACCAATAAATCTTATTACAGTCGTCAAATCGACTTGGTTGTTGAACTAGCTTAAAGAAACACAATACACTTTTTAAAAATTTTAACACATTAGGTATCGAATTAGCTATCCATTCGACACGTTACGAAATTTTATTCGATGCGAAAGTCTACTCGATAACGGCCCCAGATTAAAATATAAAACTTTTTTATTCTTTCAAAGGAGATACCGTCAACTTATGCATAGTACTTAGTGGGATTTACTTGTACCTTCTAATGGCATAAAACATATTTTTTTTAGCTGCTACTTGTTGCGAAATAATTGAACACAAAGTTTTGTGACGCACGTTGAAGTAACTTTGAAAGTTGAAGTGAGTTTTTCGTATTTATTAGCGAATTTGTATAATAAAGCACACAAAATCTAATTCATAAAAGAAAGAGGAATATAAGAGAATTGTAAAATAACTTATTTGCAGCCAAAAAATATTATCGTTTTTATCAAAGCTGTTTGTGACGCACTCGGCGTTATGCACGCTGTATTTTTTCATAATAGCTAAAAATTTTTAATTGTACAATTTACAACAAAAATGTGTTTAGTGGAGTTGTAGATAATATTATTATCTAAAAGAACGCTTTTAACAAAATTTTCACATTCCTTATAGTTTACGAGATAATCTAAAAAATAGTCACGAATTTCACACTTGAAAAAAATATTTTTTTAGATAAATGAACGTATTTGTGAATTTTGTCTTTATTGAAACCTTCCCAAATAAAAACCACCAAAAATTAAATGAAAAACACTGGCCACTAACTTGAAAATTTTTCGCGTCGAAATGTTGAAAAATCGCTAAAAACTGTACGAAAAACACCAAGTTGACAACGCTGGTACTATGTTATCAAGTGTCAAAACCAAAATGAAATATTTACAAAGAAATGCAATAGCGATATTTGTGTGTACTACAGAGTGTGCAAACAAACAAAACTTTTCACAAACGTTTCATGCGAAGACACAAACTTAAAAAAAAAATGAAACGAAACAATTGGCTTTTCATTCATCTGCTTGCTTTAATATCGTGTTTCAAACGTCATAGTTTATGATGTACAAAAACGAATACATATTTCATTCGAGTAGTCAAATAACATTTTATATTATTAAACAACTTTTTATTACTTTGAAGAAAAACAACTTAATTAAAAAAATATGAGCTTCTGACATTAGGTCTGTTCAATAACTGAAAGCTGTTACTAATTGTTACTAGTTGTTACTGGAAAGTGTTCACGTACTCAAAAAATTGCAACGAGAGAGTGAAAAAAGAGCGTAAAAAGTTGAGGGAAAAATTTTTTTTGCAAATTTTTGCTAGTAAAATTTTTACTAGCAGGAATTAGCCAAATAGCTGTTTACAAAATAAATGTTTGAAAAATTCACGAAAAAGTTAACTTTTTCTAATTTTAATGAATTATTAAGAAATTAATACTTTTTAACAGGGACTGTTTATGAAGACTTTGAACCCAAGCTCGTTGAACCCTAAAATTCACCAAGGTTCGGGTGCAAAAATATAAAAATAGAGAAATATTTAATAGAAGAATAATAAAAAACATTACATTTCTTGTAGAGATGTAACGATACGAAGTTTTGCAGATTCGATACCGATATTTAAAAATAAATATCGTCGATACCGATTCCGATACGAATATTGAAATTGAGTTCAAGTTTAGATTAACAAAACTCAAGAGGGTAATTTTTTATTATACAAAATTACAGTATAAGAGATTACTAATATTTAAAATTAATATTTATTTAGTAATTGAGTTATGAATTTTTAGTCGAACTGTATGGTTTTTATCCAAAGTTATTTAATTAGTTTGGCTTAAGTTCATTTTTAATTTAATCTTTCGATCAAATTATTTTTTATTTAAGAAAGAAATTCTAAAGCATGTGAATATTGAACATTCAAAGAAAAATTTTTTGGATGTACGGAGGGTTGAACTGACAGCTGTTTCGTGACCACCAAGTCTAATCGTCAGAGTCCTTTACCTACACCACCACTGACAGTGGCAACAACACTGTAGCGAAAATCCTACTAATTCTAGCAAGCTCCATTAACAGACTGTTGCCATCTTGCGGCTAGTCGCACCTATTAATTAACCTTTTCTAAATGTTCGGAACTTCACTAACTGTCTTTTTTTAGAATGTTCAACTATTTTAAGCCTTTTCATTTCAGTCTTTCCAGCGTGGAATATCATCGATATTCTCAATGCTGGGATTTTTTGAATGTTTATTTTGCCCACGTTTTTGGAACAGTACACATTCATGTTTTAGCTAAGTACCTTTAGAGTTTTAAGAATTGAGTTATGAATTTTTAGTCGAACTGTATGGTTTTTATCCAAAGTTATTTAATTAGTTTGGCTTAAGCTCATTTTTAATTTAATCTTTCGATCAAATTATTTTTTATTTAAGAAAGAAATTCTAAAGCATGTGAATATTGAACATTCAAAGAAAAATTTTTTGGATGTACGGAGGGTTGAACTGACAGCTCAGTAGACTTGGTGGTCACGAAACAGCTGTCAGTTCAACCCTACGTACATCCAAAAATTTTTTCTTTGAATGTTCAATATTCACATGCTTTAGAATTTCTTTCTTAAATAAAAAATAATTTGATCGAAAGATTAAATTAAAAATGAACTTAAGCCAAACTAATTAAATAACGTTGGGTAATATTTATTTAGTTAATATTAAACCATTATTAATATTAACCCGCTTTAAAAAATTTTAAGTAATTTTTAACCAACTACATTTTCATTGCTTTCACAGAATCTATACCAAAAATATGCAGATAATTAGTAGAAAAGCAATTAAAAATTGGTAATTCCTTTATAATTTAAAAGAATACTCGGCATGCTTTCTAAAAAAAATCGAGATTTTGAAGGACATTTATAAACTAATATTCTTCTAAATAACTTAATAGCTTAATTACACGCTGTTACAAAATGGCATGTTTTTTCCTCATGAAAAACGACTTAGTGAAGCTTGTAGATCTAGCTGAGTTGATCATTTTGCCATTTCAAAAAATTGCAATAAACCCTCAAAAAGTTATCGATTTTTAACGATTTTTTGGGACTTCACGGACAAAAACAATTTTCACTGCGTTGTTTCTGCACCGATTTTCAATTTTTAAACAGCGTCGAATAGAGGAAGACTTAAGCTTTCCGTGCATATTTAAAAGATTTTGTTTTGACTTATATTTCATGGATATATCGCCAAAAGATTTCTTAAAATTTTGCGCATTTCTTTGCAACAATTTGCTTGAAAACCTACCCATATTTATATTTTCATATAAAGCATATTTTATAGCGACTACAATAAAATATATTAATTTTTAAAATTGATATTAATACGATTTAAAAAACAACGAAATGAATTTAGTTTGTGGTAAAATTAACAAAAAATAATTTGTTAAAAAAAAATTTAAAAAATTTTTAAGTATCGTCGTATCGACAGTAAAATATCGCCGATACCGAAGCATCGGAAAATCCGAAATATCACCGATATATTGCTTTCGGTTACATCCAATACAAAAAAAAATAATTAAAAACAAAAATCAAAATAAAATAACGACCAAGGCAAATTCATACCAGGTGACTATTTTTGGAAAATTCAAAAGTGCCAAAAGTTTTTCTTTTTCTTGTTCTGGGTATTTCTAATAATTTCTAATTTGAAATATATTTTCTTATGTCAATACGGTACGTACGTCACAAAGTTGAACAATTTTTTTGAAAGCTAAATAAGTTAAATTTAATTAAATTAAAAAAAGAATATATTGTTTAAACGTATAAACGTGAATATAAAATTGATTTATGTATTTTATTATTAAACAAAATAATTGCGCGTTTAAATTAATGGTTTTAAGCCCGAACCATGAAACGAACCTGAACTGTTTATTTTGATTAACCCGAACCCGAACCTGAACCCATTTTTTCATTGTTTCAGTCCCTGCTTTTTAAGAAGTCAAATATATTACATACGGTAAGATTGGATATTTTTATTTAATTTGACTTCAGTAGTGGCCGTTAAAAGTGTCAGAAAATTTTCCACCTTAAGGCTAAATCATAAAGGTTACACTCAAAATATTATGTGAGTCAAATATAAGAAAATAAACCTGGCAAGTTCCTGCAAAGAACAAATTCAACTAAGGTAATAAAAAAATTCCACAATTACATTGAAATTAACTTTATTTCTACTGTTTACAGATATTTTAACTAAAAAATCCTTATGTATAACCCTACGTCTATACCTGATATATTTCTATCATGACAAAAGACAAACTTTATATTGAAAAATAAATTGTTTTATGTTAACTGTTTTTCCTATATGGAATTTGACATTTGTCATGATAAGAATATATCAGGTATAGACGTAGGGTAAGCAGTTGTATTTTTATTTCTGCTATTTAAATACTTTACACACAAAGCTTTATTTACGGACAGTTAAAAGGTAACACGTTTTTATTGTAAGTTGTGTTCATGTTCCTTAAAATGATAAAATTTTCATATATTTTTTACGATATGTCTAACTTTTCATACAAAGTACTAATAGCTAATGTAAAGTTTTTTTTGGGTGTACAACTGTTTATTGTGCTACTTGGAAATTTTTACTAGTAAAGCATTTATTTACTTTTTCATATCTGAGAGAGTAATTTTACAAATTTCTGCTTTACTCTCTCGTTGCTAGTTTCTGCTAGGAAAGTAAATGAACAGACCTATTGTAGTAAAGCATATAAATATTTCTATGAAGCAAAAGTAAAAAATATGATGAACATAGACGAATTAACACAATTTCTTTTATTCGAATGAAATGAGTATTTGAGTATCCAGCTTTTTTCGATTTTATATACATCACTAAGACATTTTTTTATATTTGTATTTTTTAAAATATTTTTTATGAATTTTTCTATGTATTTCGAATCAACTATATAATTTGGTGTTGTTTTCCATCACATGAAACAAATAATAAATTTAAGCTAAGAGCTAAGACTTCAAGCTTCATTTTTAGATGTAGCATGAATCAATATGTGCTATATTAACAAAAATATTTGAGTTAAAAAATACACATTTTGGAAATATCAACTTAAAGTAGTCTTAACTGGGGGTCTACATTAGCCATGAAGTTGGTATGAACATCATGTCGGACATCGCATATGGCTAATGTAGACCGCTCATGTCCATGTTTCGTCCATGCTCTGCCATCGATGGCCGAACATATGGCTGAGCATCAATGTTCGCCATGAGATTCGCTGTCAACAACCATTTTTAATAGAAAGAAAAGAGCCAAAAAGAAATTGTTAAATATTCCATTTCTAATGCACTACCACGAAATACATTGATAAGGAAGAACATGGACATCGCACGTATTCACCACAACAAAGAAGTTGATGGATTTTTAGCAGTTGCTCTGCCGGCGTCATGTTCAAGTCGATGGCTCGTGGAGACGTAGGGTAACAAACGTGAGTGCCTACTTTAAAATTTTGATATAATAATTTTTTTAGAATACAACTTTACTCCATATTGCTTGTCAAAGCTACTTTAAGTATTAGTATAAGTATACAGCCGTGTCTTTGTAAGATTTTACTCGAAAAATTAATTTATATTTTAGTTTTGGCTTTAGTGCCACCGTCACAAATAAAAAGCACCAAAAGTTAAGCTAAAAAAGCACCGAGCACTAACTTCAAAATTTGTCGCGTCGAAAAGTTGAAAGAGCACTAAAAACCGATGCGAAAAGCACAGAGTTGACAACGCTGTTCCTGTTGTTTCTTCCTACAGACATACATATATACACACATATCTACGTATTTGCTCCCAACAATAATACTTTGCCAAACACAAAATTATACTCGTGTTTTTGTTACGATAATAATCAAATCATGCCAAAAACAACTGCGCTACAACTGAGCAATTGTTCGTAAACAAGCCCAATTCTTTCTGAATTAAACGTTACGAACCTTAGCCTAATAAACAATTTGGATTCACAAGCCACATAGTTTTTAAACCAATCAATGCAAGTACAATACACTTGTTGCCATATTTGTTGCTGATGTTTTTGGTTCGTGTATTATACTCGAATGTGAATAAAACTCCCAAGGCTTGATTGGTTTGTACTTGTTATTTAGCGCTAGTGAATACTTGCTACATCTCTGATACCCATATTGATACTGAATTAAAAATTTTAGAAGAAAATACCCAAGATCTGTAAAGCTTTGTAGGCTCGTAACTCTGAAAATATGCGTTACCGAGGATTTAATTAACCTTTTTTTTCTCAGAATTAAATTTTCTATCACATAGGAAATTTTTATTTTATTTAGAGGAGTGTAGTTAAAGCTAATTTAAGCCTATTTCTGGGCTTAAATTAAGTTTAGTGACATTACTCAGAAAATAATAAAAATTCGCTATCCGATAGAAAATAAAAAAATAAAAAGAAAATCCTAAATAAAAAATTTGCGGCGAGCCTAACTTTCCGAGTTATGTGCCTCTAATGTTCTAGTATAAAATTGTGATTATACGGAATATTTTCCGGCCAAAGGGCGGCTATGCAGAAACTCTTTACTCAGCGAAGCCACTATTCGACATGGTTATCAAGTTGCCGGTGAAAAATTTTAAGGAAAGGGTTCCAGCCCACTTGGGTCCAATAATAATGGCCCCTTTGTGAATAATAATGGTCCCTTTGTGAAAAATAATGGCCCCTTTGTGATAGACTATTCGACATACATAGCGAAGCCACTATTCGACATACATATGTACATACATAGAGAAAATACTTAAGCCCGGCCAAAGGCCGGAAATGCAGAAAATCTTCGATATTCGACATTAGATTGATCGATTGTTCGACATTTTGCATAAACCGGTTTTCGAATAGTTCGACTATTTGAAATTTTAGAAAAACCGGTTACGGTTTTGAAAATTCAGAAAAAACCGATCAACCGGCTTTTTTTGTGAGAAAACTATAATACAAAAGTTTTGATTTTAATTTGCTTAAAAAAAGGGCTTAAATTTACATCCCGTATCATTCTCCGATTTCTATGAAACTTTTGTCGTGGGTAGTACTCTTAAATCTAAGAATTATGGTAACAAAATTTTGGAGCGGACTCACTTAGTTTGGGAGTTATAGGCCTCTAAATTTCAAACATATATGTGTCTATAACTTCCTTCATATTATTGCTACATAGTTGATATGGATATCGTTGGAAAGGTCTTATAAATACCTTTCAAACGATATATAACAACCTAAGGTTCTACAGAGTTGGAAAGGCTAGCGGTTCAAAAATCATTTTTTTTTGTATTGCCTTTTTTTACAAAAGTACCGTTAAATCGAAAAGGGGTCTATATAACGGTTTTTTATTATATAGTAAAATGAATAGAAGACAGTCACACCTTTCATTTGACACCTATATCATAAATGTTTAATAAGGAATGAAGACACTACAAAGGAATTAAAACTTAAAAGTTGAAGATAGTTACTTTTCAACTATGTAGCAATAATATGAAGGAAGTTATAGACACATATATGTTTGAAATTTAGAGGCCTATAACTCCCAAACTAAGTGAGTCCGCTCCAAAATTTTTTAAACATAATTCTTAGATTTAAGAGTACTACCCATGACATTAGTTTCATAAAAATCGGAGCATGATACGGGATGTATATTTGTTCCAAAAAAAGATTAACAAATACTATCCACATAAAAACATAACTTTGAAAATAAGGGTAAGTTCCTATCCAAAAATTTCGGCCGTTAAAAGTACTGAGACCAAAATGAGGATGAAGTTCTTGATAGGTACTACACCGTCTAATTTCTAAGTAAACTCTTAGCTTCACAATATTTTCCCCAAAATTCTAGCTTGGTAAAAAGATCTAACCAAGCTAGAAGGTTGCCTAAAAATGAGATGGTATTGCACCTATCAAGAAATTGTTCATTTTGATTTCAGTACTTTTAACAACCGAAATTTTTGGATAGGAACTTGGCTTTATTTTCACATTAATGTTTTTGTGCGGATTTGACTTTTTTTTTGCTAAAAGTTTTTGTTTGGTACAACACTATTAATTTCCATCGCTATAATTTCCCATAATTTCATAATTGTCACTTATAATGGACACGCCTTCCCGTTACGAAACCAGAACAGTTTTTTTTAATAAAAAGAACTTTCCAGGAGGATTTAGAATCAAAATACGAAAAAATTTTGTCCACACGTACTATAAGGCGAACCATAGTGTGCAGATCTACATATTTAATTTTTCTTGTTTATTTCTTGACATTCACTCAATAAGCATTTTTTATCTACGATGGATGTCAAACTCCATATAAAATATGAAGTTTTGACATACATACCACAGTCTAACCAGACGCGAAACGAGCCGGAAGATATTGCCGTCTCAGCCGAAGTGGCCAGCAGCACAAAAGAGAAATAAGAAAGTATTAGTGTTTCAATTTGTTTTGTTTTACGCATACATTTGTAAAATGTGCAACACTTTTAATTGGATAAAATGAAACAACAACACGTAATTGTTGTCTTTTTCAACTAGCCGGCAGAAAAAGCTGATTGGGCAATTTTGACCTGTCAAAGTTAACGTCTAGTTAGACTGTGATACATACATTCTACATCAAAAGGCCAATTGAATTCGCCTCTGCTATCACCTTATAAAATTAATTCAGCTTAATTGCGTGTTTCAGTAAATATTCCTGAACAAAAATACTTAGGAAAATTAACAGTAAAAGTTCGTATAGGTTTTAAAAGTAATAAAATATACGAATCGAAAAGTATTCGACTGGGCCGGTTTTTTAATTAAATAGAAAACCGGACTATTCGACATTCGAAAAATCAACTTTTTTAAAAAACCGACAACCGTATTGCGGAAAAAACCGGTTGAAAAACCGAGTCGATCACCCTAATTCGATATACGTACATAGAGGAGAAAATACTAAGCTCGGTTCAGGGCCAGATAAGCACAAAATCTGTACTCGGCGAAGCCACTATTCTTCGATGGACATTATGTCCTTTTTAAATTATACCAATATTGACCGCATTCGATGAACTTTTCTCCATATCACAATTATGTGCAGTAACTTCAGAGCAGAGACCTGCGTCGTCACGGCTCACAGCTCGTCTTAGCAGGCTGTGAGCCGTCCTTGTACACTATGAAATTATAATTTATTCTACTAAAATTACACAATAATTAAATTATAATTTTTTTTTAATTTATTTTTTATCTTAAATTTGATTTTTATGTCATTTGTTCAGAATTTGAGCCACCGCCGACAAAATCGCTCGGCGCAGGTCTCTGCTTTAGAGGCTGAGCTCGGAAACTAAACCTGCGTTTAGACGTGCAAGTTCTGTGTACGTATTATCAACGAAAATTTCGAAAAAATGTCCAACTGTCTTGCAAGTTGCTTGAATGTTTACACGGGCAGGTGGAAGTTCATTTTAAAAATGTCGGCGAGAGCAGAACAACTAAAAAAAATTTCTTTATTATTGATATAATTTGCTGTTCATATCCCATAAAATGGGATAGGAACGGTACAAATTTATTAACTTTATAATATTTTCTTGACTTAATTTTGGCTCCATTTTTTATTTTGTTTACTTTTTAATGCAGAGTTGCCAATAATACAAAAATATATCATTTTAAGGGAACCAGATAACATTGAATTTTATTCGTTTTTTTCTACGATATTTAAATTTTAAAACTTCATTAACTGCTTGATTTATGTATATTTAAGGAAAATAATATTAAATTAACTTTTAAATTTATTTCAAATCAGTAAAAATACAATAACATTATATTGCAATCCAGTTAATGTGTACTAAACTGTTTATAGGGTAACACAGTTATTTAACTTGTCATTTTACTTGTTGCAAGTGTCAAAAAATCACTGTCTTGTAACCCTGCGTTTAGAAATTGGGTATTTACTAACATGCGCATTTAAAAATATTTAATTTAGTTTTGAAACGTATGAAGAAAATTTCTTATGAAAATTATTTTTATAAATAAGGCAGTAAATCGTCCAGAAAGGCAAGTTTATTTATATTTGCGCCGAGTATACCTGTTATAAATATGCCTTGTATGTAAGTAAACAAGAAATACTGTTAGCCAATACATTTGGGTACCCGCCGCGGCGAAAAATTTTCGGCTCTTAGCCGCCGCCGAGTATATTTGTTCTTAGCCGCCGCCGACCACCATTTTACATCGGCTTCGACCTCTGCTCGCAGCCAATTTTTTATTGTTTTTCTTCTTATAGCGAATTTTTATTATTTTTTGAGTAATGTCACTAAGCTTAATTTGTTCTTATTTCTGTATGCAAAATACTTTTACAACTCACTGTATGTATGTATAAATTGTTTTTACCATTTTTGGCCTTCACACGGCTTGAATTTCTCTTTGCAAATTTCCAGTACAGTTAAAGATTCGGAGACAGCATTGGTATGCCAAAGATTATGTAAAGATTGCTGCATTTGCTTCTCCAAATTTTGTCGCACAGATTGCACCAACTCATCTTGGTTTTTTAAAGCAATGTTTTCGTGTTCCATTAGAATTTTAGCGAAAGGTTCCAAATGGCTTACATTTAATTTCAAAAACATTTGCTTATATATATTTTCATATTCTTGGTACACTTCGTTTCCAAAATTTTTGTATTTGTCGTACTTATCTTCAGCGTTATCTTTGCAAATATCCTGTTGTGCCATAATTTAATAATTGAAATAATTTGCCATCAATTTAGCGCCTTATTTTTTTATTTTTTTACTACTGACTGACGGAGTTACCAACTAGTTGAACAAACAGTGTTGCATTTCAATGTAGCGAAAAAGGGTTGCAATCAAAAGTCAATTCGCTTGGTTTAGATGTCGCCATTTGCAATTTGATTGAATTCGCTCGCGCATTTTACTAGTTGTTTTTTCCGCCGTCTTTGCTTGTTTGTTGAAGCCGCATAAAAAATCCATAAATTTTTGCTAAAATTAGTGCAAATAAGTATCAATTAATAAAAATAAAGAATTAATTAAAAGCTACTTTGAAAACTACAGTCTCTAGTGCCAATATAAATTCATAAACTTGAACAAAACTACAAAAATTAAATAATAGACGCATAACACATTGTCAAAAGGTATGTCCCGAAAAGCTAATTAAGTATGTATTTCCTAAGTGTTCTTTATAATGGAAGGAGTGTGGCGGTTTTCAATGATTAAGCAAAATGCAATAAACTTTTATGTAAGAAATATCTTTTTGGAAGTATACAAAAGTAATTACTTTTTGAAATTTTGGTTAAGAAAATTTCTTTGCCATGCTATGGTTGAATCGTCAGTCAGTGATAGAACCGCATTCTTCAAGCTCTACTGATTTTATTGCTTATACATACTCGTTCGGATTTATGCCTGTGTGTGTATTTATTCCCGGTTTTTGATTAATTATTCTTGTAAAAAATTTATCAAATTTGTGTTGTTGGTAAACTACTTTAATTTAGTACATACATATATATGTATATACATAAATTAATTGTTATCTAAGTGCGAAGTGGTTTCCTATGTAAATTAGTACCTACAATTTTACCTCTTGCCGTTTTTGTCTGTATTCCACTATTTTTCTACAATTAGCAGGCCCACAGTTTTACGCATGCCCAAGCGGAATTAGGTCTAGTATTGCTTTAATTGGAATAAATTTTTAACTACATTTTTATCTTTGGGTCTGAGTTAATATCTGCATACGCACATATATATGTATGTAAGTCATTCACCTCCTTATAAGACATACATATTTATGTTTGTAATAATTAGCAGTTTTTAATTTTTTCATCTATTGAAACAAATTTAGGCTTAACTCTGCAGATACATGTTCAAGAAATTGCTTTCAAGTTGATCACATGTATTGCTTGTTAAAATTAATTGAAATTGACGCTGTGACGTAGGCTGCCATCAACTTAGTCAATTTTGTTTTCAACATGCCGTCGTCAAGGAATCAACAACGAAACAGTAAATCTCAGTCAAAACGAATTCTCGCTTCGCTACCAATGGGCATAGATAAATACGTAGATTTCCAACTCTCGGCCTGTCAATAAAAAATGGACAACTCCTCACTTATAGATCTTATGTACAGTGTTGCCGTTGGTGCTACTAAAGTAGCAATTTGCCACTTTTTCGACTGCTTGGATACTATTTTGCTACTTTTACAAAATGCACCCAAATGTGATATGTACTTTTTGAAATTCTTGCCACTTTTTTGATACCTTTTACTAAATAAAGAGATACTTGGGGCAATTTTCGGAATCAAGTTTAGCTACGTAGCTCAAAAAGAAAGTCCCCTATCCGATAGAGAATCAAAATATAAGAAAAAAAAATTGTCTACGAGGCTTGGTTTCCGAGTTATGGGCCTCTGAAGGTTCAGTAGAAAATTATGATTATCAGCCATGTTACAGAATACCATTCCGATCGGAAGTGGTCTCAATTCCTTAAGTTGCTTTTTCAGAAAACGAAAAACGAAAATTTTTTTCGTAATCAAACCACTTTTAAATTTCAAAGTGTAATTGAAAAACACTTTTCTACTGACTTAATTTGCAGTAAATACTAAAACACGTACATACTTATAGGAGCGTCAAATAAATATTTGGTCATGAGCTTTCCATGTTAATAAAAAGCTCAAAGCTTTGCATCTTAAAACAAGAGTAAACAAACGCCTCAAGATATAAAAACTTTATTATTGTAAAAACGAAATACAAAATAAATGGCATCTAAAGCACCAAAAATGTACTTTTTCGGAATGACAACTACGGCATCAAAACCAATCCGAACGGAATCTGTGACATGGCGATATATGGTGTATTTTTCATACAATGCGGTCAATATTGATATGATTTAAAAGGTTTTGAGAAGATATGTTAAGAAATGCAAAAATTTTCGCTGAATAAATATTATCTACATAACCGGCCTTCGGCCGGGCTAAAGGATTTTCTCATCTATGTATGTCGAATAGTGGCTTCGCTAAATAAATATTTTCTGAATAGTAGGACAACGTTTTTCTCCGCTGTATGTCGAATAATGGTTTCGCTGAATAAATATTTGCTGAATAAAGATTTCCTGTATAGCCGGCCTTTGCCCGGGTTCAAGGATTTCTCCTCTATGTATGTCGGATAATGTCAGAATAGATAAGATTTTCTACTTATCTAAAAATCTTTTCTCAATTTTTATTTTTGACAGCTACACAATTTTACGTTTCATATAGCGATATTACAAATGTTTAATTTTTGAAAGATTTTAAATGATACCAATATTGACCGCATTGTATGAAAAATACACCATATAATCACATTTTTCTACTGGAACTTCGAGGCCCATAACTCGGAAACCAAGCGTCGCCCACAATTTTTTATTTGACGTTTATTTCTTATTTAAGGCCAATTTTCCATACACAGTGAATTAGCTAAGTGGTGTTACAGTACTTTTCGCTTATATTCACAACCTTTAGTTGCACGTAAATTGTGGACTATATCGCTATGTATGCCTCTGTATGTCGAATAGTGGTTTCGCTGAATAAATATTTGCTGTATAGCTAGCCTTCGGCCGGAATTTAGCATTTTCTCCTCTATGTATGTCGAATAGTAACTTCGCTGAATAAATATTTTCTGTATAGTAGGCCTTTGACCGGACTTAAAGATTTTATCCTCTATGTGTGTCGAATAGTGGATTCGCTGAATAAAAATTTCCTGTATAGCCGCCCTTTGCCCGGGTTCAATGATTTCTCCTCTATGTATGTGGATAGATAAGATTTTCTATTTATCTAAAAATCTTTTCTCAATTTTTATTTTTGACAGCTACATAATTTTACGTTTCATATAGCGATATGACAAATGTTTAATTTTTGAAAGCTTTTAAATGATACCAATATTGACCGCATTGAATGAAAAATACACCATATAATCACATTTTTCTACTGGAACTTCAGAGGCCCATAACTCGGAAACCAAGGCTCGCCAAGTTTTTATTTAACTTTTTTTTCTTATTTTTTGATTCTCTGTCGGATTTGAACTACGTTGCTAAACTTTATTTAAGCCCAATTTTCCATACACAGTGAATTAACTAAGTGGTGTTACAGTACTTTTCGCTTATAGTCACAACCTTTAGTTGCGCGCAAATTGTGGACTATATCGCTAATGTGACTCAAAGCCTAATTTTCATATATGCCATTCGGAAGCATATAACTAAAATCGCATACAAAATTAAAAAAAAATGTATTTCATCCCTGGTACAAAAGACAAAGTAATATTTTCTTCTAGTGAAGAGTTGGTGACAGGAATACTAAACGATTCAATGATTTTATTGATTAATTTTTTAAATAGTTTGTGGCTTCAATAACTAAACATTTTAGTAAATTTTTCAATTATGACTATAAATGAAATTGTATGTATGAATTTCTGTCTGTGAACCAAATGTCATATATGCCAAATGTGCTTATATCGCTAATTGGGCTATAACGTGAATATTTGCTATGCAATTTTGTAATGGAAGCAATAAATACAGTTAAAATGTACTATATCGATAATGCAACTATAAGCGGTAGTGACTATAAACGAAAAGTACTTATTTCTTTTTGAAACATCAATCTTGAAATGTTTTAAATTACGCTTTACAAGCAAAATGTATAAAGTTTCTAATGCATTTTTAGTGCGATTATGATATGCTTAACACGAGAAAAGTAAAAAGTAAAGAAAAAATTTTCATTTCGGACATTTCCAGATAACGGTACATATGTATTTTTTCGCTGTGTACTTCCCAGAGGCAAAAACTGGTTCGGTTAAAGTGATCTATATATTGTTTGAGAGGCAAAATCTGGTTCGATTAAAGTGATCTATATATTGTTTGAGAGGCAAAAGCTGGTTCGATTAAAGTGATCTATATATTGTTTGAAAGGCTTCAAAAGTACGCGTTGAGTAGAGTATAATTGGCTTTGATTGGATAAACAATTACTGAGTTATAGGTGATCAAAGTTAAAATTTTTAAGTGTTGTCTCTTCGGAAGCTGTTTTGTACGGCAAATAACAAAATCCATAGTTATAAATTTTTATTGAATTGTCTATTCGATTTAAAAAAATTTAAGCCATAATTGACCGAATTTGGATAAAAACTAAAAATGCTATAATAAAAAAACCAAAACACTTAACATTTAAATTAGGGATGTAACGATACGCCGTTTTGCCGATCCGATACCGATTCCGAAACTTAAAAATAAATATCGCCGATACCGATTCCGATACCGATACGAATATTTAAATTGAGTTCAAATTTAGATTAACAAAACTCAAGAAGGGAAATTTTTATTAAACAAAATTACAGTGTAAGAGATTATTAATATTTAAAATTGATATTAACCCAGTATATAAAATTGGAAGTAATTTTTAAGGAACTACATTTTTATTGCTTCCAAAGAATCTATATTAAAAATATGCAGATCATTAGTAGAAATGCAAGTACAAATTTGTAATTCCTTTATAATTTTAAAAAATACTCGCAATGCTTTTTAAAAAATCGATTTTTAAGGGACATTTATCAACTATTATTCTTCTAAATAACTTTATTATTAATTATTAAAAGTCTTCTAAAAGTTTATGTTTATTCACTTAAATTTACATGAAAACAGTTTTGTGTTTAAATTCGCATAAAAAGAAACGAGTTCTAAAAATGGGTAATTTGTCATCCTTTTTTTGAGGAATCATTATAGAACACCGAAAAAGATATTTGTCCTAACATTGCTTCAAATTCGGTATTGGTAATCGAAAAAGAGAACTTCTTGCAATGACAAGCAAATGTGAAACTAATTAGAAATTATCCAAATTTGCAATATTTCCGGATCGCGAATTCTACATTTTTATTACTTCTTTGGAGTGTCTTTTTTTGCTGGGAATAAGATTTAAAAAACAACGAATTAAATTTGAGTTCATGGTAAAATTAACAATAAATAAATTATTGTTTTTGCAAAATAACAGCGTAAAATATTATTAATTTTTAAAATTGATATTAATAAGATTTAAAAAATAACGAAATGAATTAAGGCCCTAATTGTGTAAATCACGTCACCAAAGTGAAATTTGTATACAGAACAAAAACAAAATTTCAAATATTTGATCAATTTATTTTATTTTTCATAAAAATTTTAAAATATTTGATAGGTAAAGCAACGCTTTAATTTCTATACGTTTGTTTGGTGGAAAATTTTTATGAAAAACAAAAACAAATATTTGAAATTTTTTCAAATTTATTGTTGCTTTAACATAAACTTCACTTCGGTTATGTGATATACACAATTAAGGCCTTAGTTCTTGGTAAAATTAACAAAAAATAAATAATTTGTCAAAAAAAAAAAATTGAAAAAAAATTTTAAAGTATCGTCGTATCGACAGTAAAATATCGCCGATACCGATGTATCGGAAAATCTGAAGTATCGCCGATATATCGGTATCGGTATTCGTTACATCCCTAATTTAAATCTACTAAAAAAGGCACTAGTCAAAAACAAAATAAAATAAAACTATTAAATAAAGGATTTGTTAGTAAATTGAAAGCATTGAAGCATTTTTAATTTTTATTAGATTTCGGTCCATTATTGCTTAAAACTTTTGAAATCAAATAGACTATTCAATAAAACTTCTTAGCTAGGGAGTTTTTTATTATTTTTGGTACAGCAGAGCTTCCGAATAGACAACACTTGGTGAAAAACGTAAACAAAAATTAATTTGATCCCCTATAACTCAATAATTTTTTTCCGATTGAAGTCAACTATCCACTATTCGACGCGTAATTTAGTGGCCTTTCAAATAAGAGCACTTTAATTTAAGCAGCCTTTGACTGTGTTTAGCATATCCTAGTTATATGAAATTTATTTGCTGGTGTTTAAGCATTGTCTATATGCAACATTTCATTGGTGGTTTACCAAATCGTCAGTAGACTTCAAATACAATTTTGAACACTTACAAACCCTTTATCTTATGTACAGACTTTCAAAAACCATTTGAGAATTCACAAATATGTAAATGATTTTCGAAAATAAGCAAAGTAGGCTTTGAAAATTATACAAAACCCATCAAATAACTTTTTATTCGATATGAATCTATTTTATTTTTCTACACTTTCATACAATTAGAAATCCATCGGATAACAATAAAAGTATTTATAAGGCAAATGAAAAATAAAATCCGAATTAAACATTTATGAAATTTATTTGACATGTCACAACTTTATTTTAAATGAAATTTATTTGCTGGTAAAGCACCAATCAAGGCGAAATCATACTAGTTGGCCGCAAGAGCCCAGATGCTTACGTAAATGTTTACACATTTAGCCTGTCAGCAGTGTTAATGTATCAGCTTTCTTGACAGCCCAAATGTAAATTCTCCACGGCGAATTCTCTTGCGACTACCTGGTGTTGATCTACACCTTGGCACCAATGAAATGTTGCATATAGACAATGCTTACTTAAACACCAGCAAATAAATTTCATTTAAAATAAAATTGTGACAACATGTCAAATAAATTTTATAAATATCCTAGTTACGCTAAGAAATTCACTAGAAGCGTTATACTTTCGAAAAATAAAAAATTGCAAATCAGTGTTATGAATTACGCCGCCAGACTAGTTTTAGTACTACCTTTTTTTCTTTATTTTCGCTGCTTTCTTTCAGGTGCTGAGTTTTTTTGTTAGTTAGTTCTTTCCATAGTTAGTCTCATTTAATGCCAGATTTTGTAAAATAAGACGAAAATTTCGTGTTAGAATTTATGTTGAAAATTCAATAAAATTTATTTAACAATTAAGTTATTAGTTTAGTCGAATTGTATGGGTTTATATCCATTTAATTATTTTTGGCTTGAGTTCGGTTTTAATTAAATTTTTCAATTAAATTATATTTTTTATTTAGAGATAAATATGAAGCATGTCATGTAGACAAAGAAAATTTTGACTGCGCTTAGTCCACTCGAACAAAGTCGGTGGTTTGCAATTCATGCTGTCAGTCTTAGAGCTGTATTTCATTTGATAGTTAATGATATTAATTTTTTTTCTTTTGCCTTTTGTTAAGCTTCTTTTTATTATTCCTATATTCTATTATGAATTATCATTGATAATTACAAGTACTAGTGTGTGTGAATGTTTGTTTGTTCAGTTTATTTGAACATGTACATTCGTTTTGCTAGGTGCTTTAGTTTAATAATTAATGGCGATTTCTGTTATGGAAAAATATGTTACATTGTGTATATGTAACACTTTAGATCTTACTCATAATCGTGCCGAGTGCTCGATTTTGTATGAGTTCAATCGAACAAAATTAGCTGCCTGTATTTACAACTCTTACACTTTAACATAAATAAGGTATATTTAGAGTTTTAAATATTGAGTGTATTTATTTCTAATTGGTGATTTTTAAAGCCATTTGAGCTATGTGATAAAGTATAATGCCTTAATTCATAAAAAAATTAATAAAACAAATTTTCATACAAAAATTCGTTTAATAAGTCTCTTATTGATAAAAAAATTTTTTATGAATTTGGTTGTAAATGTATAACTAACTCATTTGTCAACCGATTTTTAAAATTCTTTTTTTGGTTTATTATTATTATTACTAGATGTGCCCGCCCGCTTCGCGCGCTTAAAGATCGCTTTATGACTATAAGCTGTCTGTAAAATATAGTAATATAACGTTTTTTATATATATTTTTAAAGTTCCCGTTATACAAAATAAGCAATGCTGCCACCGTTAAAAAAACAAAAACATCTTTCTAATTTCCAACAACATTTATATTAGTAAAATTAACTTAGAAATAAGATATTTTATCGAGATAAAAAGTACCCTATGTTTGAATCAGGACTCAAAGGTACCTCTATACCAAATTTTATGAAAATCGCTTCAGTGGTTTTCGCGTGAAGCGTGTTCGGTATGCCGAATTTGCCGTTAAATCCCACGTTATCTTTTGATCACATTGTGAAAAGGGCCGTTAATAAAATAAATTACTTTTCAGTTCTGTTAAGTGTTTAAAATGTCAATATCAGTTAATGCTAAAAAGTTTCGGCAAGTTTCGGATTCGGCCGAATATTCGGCCTTTTTGCCGAATATTCGGCCTTTTTGCCGAATTTAAGGCTCGGTTCGGTTCGGGTTTGGCCTCCAAAAACGGATTTCGGTCGGACTCTAAAAATTTTCATTCAATTTGAAAAGACATGGGACAGGAAAAAACATATTTTAAATTTGGAAAATACTAGTTATTTCGATTAACTTATTTATTTATAGATAATAAAAAGTTTCGGTTTCGGTATTCGGCCAAAAAGTTGGCCTAAATCGAATATCAGCCGAAACCACAATTTTGGCCCAAACCGAATATTCGGTCGGACTCTAGTAAATAACTAAAAATTTATTTTTAGCGCTTTTTTCGTGAAGTGTCATGTGTGTACCCTGTCTAGTTTCATAGTTATCACTAGGGTATTAATTTAATCGGGTTTCTGCTTTAATCGGCTAATCGCTGGATTAATCGGCTAATAATAGGTTAATTTCGCTATTAATCGGTTAACCGAAAGCAATGACAAGCATATGTCAAAATCGTTAGAAATTGTCCAAATTCGCCCTATTTCCGGATCGCACATTCTACATTTTCATGACCAGAGGTCCAAGCCGATGGAAAAAGTCGGCGGCGGCGGCTGAGTGCTAAAATGGTCGGCGGCGACTCTAAGCCGGCTGGAGCCGACACATAATGAAAACAAAAATCAAGTGTTTTTATAGGATTTATTTATTTACTTTAAAACAAGTAAATGTAGAGGTATACATACATACAATTATGTACTGGCAGGTAAAAAGAATTTTGTTTGTTATTAAGTGAAATATGAATTAATAAACATTACTAAAATTGTTACTTTAAAGCTAATAAAGGTTGAACAATTTTCATGTTATCATGAACAAAGAGCTGCTTTTTTACAGTAGTGGGGTTAAGCGCACTTCTCTTTTCATTAACACATACTCCAGCAATTGAAAAAGCTTGTTCAGAGGATGCCGATGTGGCTGGAATTCCGAAACAAACATTAGCTAGCTTTGCTACATTTGGAAATACCTAAGGGAGAACATAATTTAATTTATGAAAACTGAGTATTTTTATAAGTTTTATAAGTACCCGTTCAGACTTGAAATTTTTGTTGCAGAAATTCTTAAGCTTATAGGTGAGAGAGGTGAGAAGATTGGGGAGGGGTACACAGTTTCATGTGGTCTGCAATTCTCTTTTGCTTTGAAACTCGCACTATCAATTTGAAGTTAGCTGTAGGTGTATTTGACGTTTTATTTTATTTTGCATAAGAAAATTGCAAAACTAGAATTTTAATGAATGTGGACACCAATGCAATTATTCAGCAGAATTTAGAAAAATTACAGCAACAAAGATTGCAAGTCTGGACGGGGACTAATTGAATTTCTATTAATTACCTCTTTGTATGCTGCCACCAATCAACGCTCTCAATTTCCGCAACATTCATTAAAAAATATTTTTTTATTTCCATTTCCAGTGTGAAATCACTTGCTTCATTAGCGGTTGTTTTTGTTACAAATTCTAGCATTTCTTGTCTGTTATCAGATATTTTCTGTTAAATGGATGAAAAATTAAACTATATATAAAGTGTATATAAAATATATAAAATTTACCCTTTTTTTCTCGATAGAATTGCCCACGTCGCAATTTTTTGGGATCTTTTTTAGATATTTTTGCAAAGTCGTCCAATTTTTTTGGCATGGATCTAGTAAAGCTGCCACTAGATGGATTTTCAAAATTTTAAATCTTTTTCCGAAGTTTTCTGTAGCAAATTCGCATAATTTAATAGTCAGTTCGAAACACGAATCAGTTTCCGCTGTTTGTAATGAAGATATAATTTTTTCATAAAAATATATGTAGCTGCTTATTGTAGGGTACTCATATCCTTGCAAATACACAGTGGCTTTTTCAAAGATTTTCAAAAATACTGCAACTTCTTTTATAATTAATTTTTCCATTTCGGGAATAATTTAATTTTCTCGTTTAACTCTTAAAAGAGCAATATTAATAACATCAATATTTTTTTCGAAACTATTGAGCATTGCCAATAATGAGTTTCATCTTGTTGGCACTGAATTTTTTAGTGTCGAACAATTATTGTGAGGTGCTTCATAAAATTTTTCATTGAAGTCATTATCACCACTAGGGAAATTTTCACTTTATTCTTGATCTTCAAGAATTTTTTGAGCTTCCTGTAGCAATTCAATTACCACGTCTTGCTCTTCCAAAATTTGTAGTTTTGTGATCTCCTCAGAGCTGTACATTAAGCAGCGAAAAATTTCATTTAGTTTAATAATAATTGTATTGACGTGACCAAATGTATCATTCTTTAATAGGTCATGTGAGATAAAACGATGCAGAACATGGGCACTACAACCATAACGTTCAATATTTTTCAATTTTAAGGCCGCAACAATGTTTGAACCACCATCAGTATTCACCACATATGCTTTTCCCTTGTAAATTAAATTCTTGAAGAGAATCTTGTATTTTCTCCGCAACAGCAATAGCAGTGTGTGGCCTAGGAAATATTTCCGTTTTCAACGGAAACACTTGTAGTTTAAATTGTTGACAAAAGTGCACTTTAATAAGATAAACGTTTATGTTTATCGGACCACATGTCCAATACCAAAGAAATACTATTTGGTGATTCACTTGCTATTTGCTTAACATGCTTTAAATATAACGTGTATACGTCATTTAATGCAGCTGAAGATATAGTATAAGCTCTTGGAAGAAATGTTTTAGGATTCAAAAAGTTTACGTATTTTTTGAACCCAACCTGTTCTACAATTGTAAAAGGCTGCAGATCTATACAATTTATCGTTTTTGTGGATTTTGGATCCAAAGCATTTTGAGTCATCTCGAAATTCTTTTTGTAGTTAACAGACTTAACGTCAATATTGTGTATGGCACGTAAATGATTAAGATAATTGCTCGTAGACGTTGACTTTCCAAATCTTAACAACATGGATATGCAGATATGAATTAGTTTACCGCTGACATATTTATTCTACTGTTAAAAATTTCTATAAACTTACCCTTTAAGAACCATATTCTCCTGTTCAAAACAGAGCTTACAAAATTTGTATTTATCAAGTACTTGCTTCCCGCCAATTAAAATGTCACCAAATTACTTCCAGCACTCGGAGATTCCACTTGAACTTACTACAATTTTAGAAACAGATTTAATACTAGCTCTTCTTTTCAAAAGCTCGTTGTAGTGTTCAATACTGGCTGAAGTTGCTACGTTTGCACAAAAATTTTCTGATTCTGAGTCAGATGAGCTTTCTATAATATTATTTGTTTGGATTTCTTTGCAAAAATAATTCCTTAAATTTTGTTGTGTCATTTTTAATTTTTAATTTAACTTTTCTTTAATTTTCACACACTTTACACACCAATAAACGCTTCGCAAAAAGTAACGGGATATGGTTTGCATAGTTTCGCTTAACGCTAATTTTTACAGGTGGTGGGGACTCTACAACAATAAAAAAAGAAGAACATACCAGCCTGTGTGTCAACATACACATATGTATTTTGACATACGAACCTTTAGTTACCTGAATAAAGTAGATCAACTGTGCTTACAATATCACTTGTTAAAATATACCTTGGTCTCGACGTCTTTTTTCAATGTTACCATCGTATATTTTTTTATCTCAAGATTAAAGTTGCCAAATTATTATTTTAAGAATATATGATAAAACAATGCCAGAGGAAACATTTGCCGGCTGACCTATCAGCCGTAATCAGCCGGCAGAACCGGCGGCGGCTCTTATCTAGTGAAAAGTACTCGGCGGCGGCAGCAAGCCGGCTTGCAGCCGATCGACTTGGACCTCTGTTCATGACTTCTTTTGAGTCTATTTTATTGCTGGGAATAACATTTAAAAAACAACGAATTTAATTCATAGTAAAATAAACAAAAAATAAATATTTTTTTTAATTAAGTTATGTGTTTAGTCGAACTGTATGGATTTATATCCAAAGAAATTTAATTAATTTTGGCTTGAGTTCGGTTTTAATTTAATTTTTCAATCAAATTATATTTATATTTAGAGATAAATGTGAAGTATGTAGACAAAGAAAATTTTTACTGCGTGGAGGGTTGAACTGACGTTTCGATAGCTCCCGCTAATATCATCAGAGTTCTTTACCGCTTAGACCACTCGACCAAAGTCGGTGGTTTGCTGCCAAGAGCTCTAAGACTGACAGTAGGTTGTACAGGTTGCCAGATTAAAGATTAAAACCGGCTCACTTGACTGACAGTATGAATTGATTAAAAGTAGATGATAATCAATTCTTGATTGCAAACCACCGACTTTGGTCGAGTGGTCTAAGCGGTAAACAACTCTGATGAGATTAGCGGGAGCTATCGAAACGTCACTTCAACCCTCCGCTCAGTGAAAAAAATTTTCTTTGTCTACATGCTTCACATTTACCTCTAAATAAAAATATAATTTAATTGAAAAATTAAATTAAAACCGAACTCAAGCCAAAATTAATTAAATTTCTTTTATGAAATTTATAGGACATATTATCATAATTTTATTTTAAAATAAGATAAAGGGTTTGTAACTGTTTAAAATTGTGTTTGAAGTCTACTGATGAGTTGGTAAAGCACCAACGAAATGCTGCATATAGACAATTGCTTAAACTCCAGCAAATAAATTTAATTTAAAATTAATTAAATTTCTTTGGATTTTTTTTTATATAACAGCGTATAATATATACACACTGCTATAGTTTAACGTGTTTCGGCAAAAATTTTAAGAAACTAAACAAAGTTGTTCAGACTACAATTTTATAAACTTTCTGTTTACAGCATGACGTATTCATAAAATGTTGTAGCAAACCGTCAGATAAAATTTTTTTTGTGTCCTATATATTAAAATTTTTGCAAAGTTATTAGTTAGCATTTTACATTTGTATGTAAATTTTTCCATTCGAATTCAAAACTTGAACTAAAAACGACATTTTTAATACTTTTCAGCCAATACAAATCATAATTTTCAGAATACGCTGTTTTTTTTTTATAGAAATGCTACAACTTTTTTTTAATTTCGACTTTGTTTACATATTTTGCCGCCATTATAAAACCTGTTCAATAAGCTCTAAAATCAAGAAATCAACTGAACATACATCAAGAAGTACTTGGAACCCTGCCTTTTACTTGTTTTTGAAAGGGTTTAATTTTGAAACACGTAAATTTTTTTACAATTGAGTATATGAGAAAACATGTAAAAATTAACTTGTTTGGTTCGTAAACACTTAAAATTGCCATAAACACGGTAGTGCGAATTGCCTATAAGATTGATATTAATGAGATTAAATAAACGAACTGAATTTGAATTCATGATAAAATTAATCAAAAATAAATTATTTGATAAAAAAAGCTCTAAAAATTTTAAGAAGTATCGTCACACAGTGATTTAGAATCGTTTTTCATCCGTCAAAACTCTGTAGCTTTTGAACTAATGAAGATTTTTTTGTAATTCTTTTTTTTTTCGTGGATAGATAACATCTTAAGCATTTATCCAGTTTTAGTTTCATTAAAATCAGTACAGTGCTTGTGGAGAAATTTAAGGTTAAAGTTGAACTTGCGATTTTTTTTAAATTTGTATAGAAAGAAATGTGGGTTTTTATTTTTGTTGCAAAAAGGCCTTATAATGAAACTTAGATCATTTTTAGTTAATATTTAAAATATAATTTTATATCATAAAGCCCTTTTACGCTAAGTATTAAATAATGAGGGATTTTTCGCAAAATCTGGCTATTTAATTTTTTATGATGGACTAATGAGAAACTTTAACCATAATTTAAAACTAAATATTAGTACCTGAAGAAATGTTAATCTTTGGCTATATCAAAATTTTATTTCAGATATTGGTACAGAGATATTTGTATTGTGACCTCTTTTTATACAATGCACGAAACACGTAATTTCAATTTCATTTATATTTTTATTTTCAATGAATTCATAAAGCTCTGATGGCCAATTAAATAACCAAAAATTACATTAAATATTAATATTTTTGAAAATTTCACTCAAATAATAGTAAATGCAAATTATAAGTATTATTCATTTGGCTGGAATATTGCTAGTAAATATTCCATATTCAGTTCTGTATTACTTCTGTCGTGTAGCAGTCCCTTAGCTTCGGCATGCAAGTCCGAATGATCCAATTTCCATTGATTTCGAATGCTAGAGATGAAGGGATCTGACGTTGGCAATAATATATTAAAAAAATCTTCATTTGTAGAGTTTCGTGAAATTTTTCTGGTATTATGTTCTCTGTAAAATCTGTAATCCTTTTTTCTTTTTTCTTGATCTTCCTTTGATAAATCTCCAATTGGTAATAAATGATGCTTAATGACATCTTCTCGATGATAAAGAACCTTGTGCACTGTTGCAGACATATTTCTCTATGGGTATTTGGATGTATATATACTAGCGGCTTCCTTAGCATACGGGTATGTTCTGTATTTCATGTGGAATTAAAATGTGCCGAATTATCAAAGCATTTTTGTTGCAAATTAATATTTCTAACAACAATGCTTTGATAATTCCGCACATTTTAATTCCACATGAAATACAGAACATACACGATAATTACCAAATTTCCTAGCATTAATTTGCAATTATTGAAGTACTTGCGTGCATACTTCAATAATTGTTTTAAATCTTGAAATAAGGTCTATATCAACACCTGATATATTAGATGTAGTTTCGGGATCTAAAAATAATTTTCTTGAGGTATTGCCATCATTTATATTGCCTGATCCTTGTTTTGGTTGATCCACAATTAATCAATGCTTAAGAAATTTTTAATATCCTTTTTTAATATCCTTATTTCTTACTGATCCTGAAGATCCGAAATCCAATTTCATAGCTTATTTCCATAAACCTTTTTCTTGTATGTAGCGTACGAATCAGAGTTTTTAAAATATATTATTTTTAAGAAATTTATTATTCAACATATTGTCATAATTTTATTTTAAATGAAATTTATTTGCTGGTGTTTAAGCATTGTCTATATGCAACATTTCATTGGTGCTTTACCAAATCGTCAGTAGACTTCAAACACAATTTTGAATAGTTCAAACCCTTTATCTTATGCACAAACTTTTAAAAAACCATTTGAGAATTTACAAATAAATGAATTTCAAAAATAAGCATATCAGGTTTGGAACTTATACAAAACCCAGCAAATAATTGTTTATTCGATATGAATCATATAGATTCAGAAGCACCTATTTGTTATAGGTCATAAACTGGATTTTCGAAAATCGGAATAAAATCAGAATATTATTACTGAAAATATTTTGATAGAAAATTGCCCAAATAATTGTTTATATGCAATTTTTGTACATACATATAATATCTTAACAAAAAATAATGTATATTAACAATAACTTTTTTCATTTGTTTGCAGAATCAAACTAAAAACAATAAAAAAGTGATTTTTACAACAACTTGTGACTAACAAAAATTTCGTCATAAAAGACAAAAAAAATCTTCAACTATCGTTCCTTGCAGACCACTTTTTTAATTCATTATTATGACAAGTAAGTAGCTGAACTTAAATAACACAGACTTACAAATTTGTACTTTTTCTTTTCGTTTTGAACAAAACTAAAATTTTTCTAATCAATTTGATGCGCTCGAAAAAAATTTTTGTAACGGATGCTTCCCCATTGAAATCATCAAAAATATATCGCGACCTCATTTCTGTTTTGCCCCACCGACCATTTAAAACAAATTGAGTTAGGTATGGGGCTTTGAATACCCTCTTTCAGAATCCGAAACCTGTTTCGCGAAACTTTTTCTGGTTTCTGAGATATCAAGCATTCATTGTATTGTGCCCGATATCATTAATTTGGATAAATTTTTTGTAAGAAAATTTTTTTGTTTCATAAATAAAAAGAACTTGTAACTTAGAACTTATAATAAATAAAAAGGAACATTTATACGCTTATTTTCAATAAAAAATTAGAAAATTTCATCTCCATAACACGTTCCTCAATACAAAGCAGTTAGTATACACATGCAGCATAAAAAGCTACTTTTTACAAATAAAATTAAAATTGTGGCTAATGCAGCACAAAACAAGATTTTTTACTTTCAGTAAAAATATGTTAATTTCTAACTTGATTGATGAAAGTTCACAAAAATTTTAATTTTTCTTCCAAACATATGCCAGAAGCAGTAGTGAAAATACAAAAAAAATTTTATCCGACTTTTTGGCATATGAGCTAAACCAGAAATGATGTTGCGATATGACATTTCTACATTTTTGAAATATATGAACGAACTTATAATTTAAACATATTCTAATTATAAAGACTTACAATGGAATTCCGTTTTGAACGTAACTAAAATGTTTCTAATAAGTTTGATGCGCTAAAAAAACTATATACTCAGTTTTTTCGTATTCGAAATTTTTTTATGGGCGTATCTCATATTTCCACTAGGTACACCAGTATATTTCACCTTAACTTGAGAACAGAACGTCCGTTCCATTGTACTTACAATGGAACTGACGTACTGTTCTCGAGTTGTAAGTACAATGAAACGGACGTACTGTTCTCGAGTTAAGGTGCAATACACTGGTGTACCTAGTGGAAATATTAGATATGCCCATACAAAAATCAGTGTAATTAGAAGCTGTTTAAACTAGTGTTGTCAATTACTCGGGGTTTATAATCGTTCGAATAAAATTTCATAATATATTTCTTATTCGAACAGCCGAATAATTTGAAATTTTTATTCGAATATTCGAACGAATAACGAATAAAATTTTTCATTGGAATAATCACTTTAAAACCACGATTTTTAATATATTTTATGACAAAATGATAACAAAAATTTCCTTGGAATATTAATCATGTCCAATTCTTTCTGAATTAAACGTTACGAACCTTAGCCCAATAATAAATTTGGATTCACAAGCAAATATGTACGTTCGAAATATTCATATTAACAAAGTAGTTTTATTTCTGATCATTCATCAATGCTTTTTACTAGGGATGTAACGAATACCGATACCGATATATCGGCGATACTTCAGATTTTCCGATACATCGGTATCGGCGATATTTTACTGTCGATACGACGATACTTAAAAAATTTTTTCAGAGTTTTTTTCTGACAAATTATTTATTTTTTGTTAATTTTATCATGAACTAAACTCATTCCGTTATTTTTTAAATCTTATTAATATCAATTTTAAAAAATAACAATATTTTATACTATTATTTTGTAAAAAAATTATTTATTTTTTGTTAATTTTACCATGAATTCAAATTCAATTCGTTGTTTTTTAAATCTTATTCCCGCAAAAAAAGACACCAAAGAAGTCATGAAAATATAGAATTTTTTTATGGACCTCCAAAGTTTCTGAAAATCAGTGGGGCCTCAAAAAACGGTGTCATCAGTATTTGGCCAACAGCTAATTCAAACTTTATAATACCGCTTAACTATATATGGCAATAATGTAGCTAAGAGTCTGTTTAACAGATTTTTTTTTAACATTTCATGCCAAAACATTTTTTTCGTGAAATTTTTGTTGGCAAAATTAAGGAAAAATTTTTTTTTTCACTTTTTTCAGAATAATTTACAGGGACTTGTCATTTTTAACTAACAATATTTGGCAAACTTCGTCGATATGTATTTATGTTTTGAAATCTTCAAACACAAACAACAAACTATTAGTGCGATCTTTTAATCGTCAGTGTTTAATATAAAGTGCCCCAGACTCTGCACTGACAAATCGGAAACAAGCCCTAAAATTGACTATATATCGTCAAAACTTTTAAAAATAAAAATATCTGAAAGAATGCGAAAAAAAATCGCAAATCCGCGAAAATGTATGAAATGTAATGAAGAGATTACTAATGTAATGTCTAGTAACCGTTCTTGTTGTTTATCTTATTATATTATAATAAACCCCATCACGCAATTTAAATTTGTGGATGTTTTCTTGTGAATTGAACGTTAGAAACAAGATGTACAAAAAACTCTTTTAAGTTTTTTCTCAAAAAATTTGTTTATATATTTTAGTAATTTATAAATAAAATACAGGAATTCTTTCATTCCCAGTATGAATTTAGCTTTCAATAAATAAATTTATGAAATCAAAGTGGCTTTTAAAAAATTTTCAACTTTTTTGTCAACAAATTCTAAAATGCTTTTCTATTTACATAAAGTAAAAATACAACTAATTCCAAATAGTCTGTTTGGCAGAAAGGAAATAGTTGTGCCTAGTACAACAGACTATACAAGTTCAATACTGAATTTTTAAAAATAGTTTTTAAAGAATTTATGAATTAATTTATGTAAAAGTTCATAGCAGGAATGAAAATAATTTGGAAAAAAAATTTCAGTTAGATTCATAGCATTTATGAAAAAATTTCTTGGATATAAGTAATATTTTTTTTGTGTACAAAATAAAATTTTTTTCTTATCGCAAAAGAAAAATTAAAAATAATATCGGGTATGTTCTGTATTCATGTGCAATTAAAATGTGTGGAATTATCAAAGCATTGTTGTTATAAATATTAATTAATTTATTTATTTATTTATTTTTATTATCCGTATTGTAATACAACAACAATGGTTTGATAATTCCGCACAATTCCACATGAAATACAGAACATGACCGTATATTTTTTAATTTTCTTTTTTAAGTACAACATAATTTTGTACATGAAAAGAAAATAAAAATAAAAAACGTTTCCTTTTGTACAAAAAAGCTTTTTTTTATTTGAAATTTCTTTATGTTAGAATTTAAATTTCGGCGAAAATTACTTGCATAATTGTACAATGCCGCAAAAATTATGAATGCTTGCTAAAAACGGCAAAAATCTATATCAAGCATTGAGGTTGATTAACACCTAAAAAGGACAAAATCATGCCTATAGCAAAAATGGCATAAATTCTCAAATAATTGCAAATTGGAATCAGGTCCATAAACTGACGTAGCTCGCTAAAACTGCAAGGAATGCCAAGAACTTGAGAAAAATCGCGAAAATTACGAAAATTCGCAAAAACTTGCTAAAATGTTAAAGATCGCAAAGGTAATATTGATTGAAATTCCCTAAATATGCATGAAAGTCAAAAGCTTTGAAAAAATCACATCTATCACGAGAATAGCCAAAACTCGCGAAATATTGCAAAATTTTAAACATGCCATAAATAATATCGGCTAAAAATCGCTAAAACTGCAAGGAATGCCAAAAATACGGCGAAAATGGCGAAAATTAGCGAAAACTTGATAACAGCATCATAATAGCAAAGTCTAATATTGTTTAAAAATCGTGAAAACTGTAAAGAATCTGAAAACTTGCAAAAAGTCGCTTTTATCGCGAACATTGCAAAAATTCGCGAGAAGTTGCAAAAACGGCAATAAGTCCTAAAATTAACTAGATATCGTCAAAACTGTTCAAAATAAAAAAACAATTTTAAGAATGTGGTTTATACTATAAATAGATTTTTAATCCCGGGAATTTCAAAGTGGAAAACGAAAATAAGTGACTCCCGGGAATTCCCGGGACGGGAATCCCAGAAAAAACCCTAATATAGACATTGCTTAACCATCAACAAATAAATCCTTGTTAAAATTAAATAGCAAAAATTGCCTCAAAGGAAAAATGAAAAATGGCACGAAAAGAAAAATGAAAAATACGAGAAATGGCCCCACAATAAGAAAAATGGTGCCAAAATTTTTGTTGTTGTTTACAATAAACAATATTTGGGGCCTACTTGAGGAAAAAGAGGATGCTACATCAATTTCATCATAACTTAGGAAGGGGGAAAATTTTATATTTTTTTAATTAAAAAATATATCGAAAATTGCAAAATTTTACCATTTTACCGTAAATAACAGCTATCAAAAAAATTTAAACTCGAAAGCTCTATGTTAGAGTCAACGGAGACCTATACTGTCATATAAAAATAGATTCGTATTGACGTGTTCTTTCAGAATCTATGGGGATCTTAAAAAAATTATCTCATCTCCAGAGTTAAGAGTTATTTTTCAAAGGAAAAATAAAAGATCAGATGAAACTCTCAAAAAGAGAGTTTTTTTGCCGTCATAAAATAAAACTCATTTTAGACGTTTTACTTTTCCCGTCCGAAAATAAAACTCATTTTATGAGCACTTTTTTTTTTTTTCGTCTAAAAAGAAAAACTCCTTTTGCTAATTTTCTTTTTTACTGTTTTTTTTTGTTTTTATTGAGCCTATTTGGTATAATGGGTAGTATGAATAAACAAAATTTTGCTTTTTACTTAAAAATTTGTTTTAAAACACAAATTCTGGAAATTATTAAATATAAAACTAAGAAAGAATTTTGGGTTTTTAAACAAATTTTAATTAAAAAGCAAATACTTTTTTTTTTATTCATACTACCCAATGTGTGTAGTAATGTATTTAATTAATTTAACGAACATTATTATTTTTTAATTTTCCACAAAAAAGCTTTAACACAGGTCGATCAATATCAATTTAAGTGCAGAGAATGCCCTTTCCACACATACCTGTGTTGCAGGAATACTCTGCACAGTTTTTGCCTATTTATATAAGTACGGATAATGTCAATTTAAATAAAATTAGTTTATTTTGACGTGAAAAATAAAACTCCTCAAAAGAGTTTTATTTTATGACGGCAAAATAAAACTCCCTTTTTAAGAGTTTCATCCGACAATTTATTTCTACGTTGCAATATAACTGTCTTAGATGGATTTTTTATTTTAAATTCAGAAAATAACTTATAAAATAAATTTTTGATATCGATAACTGTTATGTACGGTCCCTGTTAATAACTGATCTAATGCCACATATCGCGACCTTAGTATGGTTTTGGCCCATATGCCAAAAAGTCGGATTGGAGAAAAACAACAAAGAAGATTTACATAAAGTTTTCTCAAAATATATCCGATAGATTTTTTTTGTATTCTCACCACTGCTTCCGGCATGTGTTTGAAAGAAAAATGTACATTTTTGTGAACTTTCATCAATCCGATTAGAAATTAACATCTTTTTACTGAAAGTAAAATATCTTACTATGTGCTCCAGTAACCACTTTTTTTATTTTATTTGTAAAAATTAGCTTTTGTTGCTCCATGTGTATACTAACTGCTGTGTATTGAGTAACTTGTTATTGAGATGAAATTTTCTACTTTTTTATTAAAAATAATATCGAATAAAGTTTTTATAACGTTTTTTATAAAAAAGTGACCTTAAGCTCATTTTTTAAAACCCTTAAACATCAAGAAAGGTCGAAAAATTGAAAATAAGCGTATAAATGTTATTAGAAAAGATATTTACATGGAATAAAAATTTAATATTGATGAAACTTGGTATTTTACTTGATTTCTGATTTTTATTTTTTTATTAAAAAAATGTTTTTTTTACAAAAAATTTATCAAAAATGATGATATCGAGCACAATGAATGCTTGATATCTCAGAAACCAGGAACAATTTCGCGATTTTGGATTTTGAAAGAGGGAATTCAAAATATACAGGGTGTTTTTTTTTAGAGGTATAGAACTTCGAATTGAAATAAAACACAAGAAAATCGTTTTAATGTCCATCAATTTGGCTTTATTGGAAGGATAATTTTATGCCATTAATGTTTAAATATGATTTCGGGCATGTGGCCGCCGCGGCTGGCTCGAATAAAGCCAATTCTACAGGTCCAATTTTCAACCACTTTTTCGAGCATATGGGGCCGTATGTTGGCAATAACGCCACGAATGTTGGCTTCCAAGTCCCCTAACGTTTCTGGTTTGTTGGCGTAGACGAGCGACTTTACATATCCCCAAAGAAAATAATCCAATGGTGTCAAATCACACGATCTTGGTGGCCAATTGACAGGTCCATTCCGCGAAATTATGCGCTCATCGAATGTTTACTTCAATAAATCGATTGTGACTTGCGCTGTGTGGCATGTAGCGCCGTCTTGTTGGAACCACAACTCATCCACATTCATGCCATCCAATTCGGGAACAAAATAGTCGGTTATCATGGCTCTATACCGGCTCCAATTGCTGTGCACGGTGGCGAATCGATTCATTCGGGTCCTCTTCAACACTTTGCTCTACAGCGGCAATTGTTTCTTCGGTGCGCACTGTTCGACGTCTCTGCGGATGCGTATTATCACATAGAGTAAACGTAGTGCGAAAACGATCCATGGTTAACCGAATTAATTGCTCTGATGGACGATTATGTCGACCATAAAATGGACGGAGCTTGCGGCAAACTTCGCGAACTGAACCATTATTTTCGAAATAAATTTGCACGATTTGCAAGCGTTGTTCTTTTGTCAACCTGTTCATGATGAAATGGCAAACCAAACTAAATATTAATCACTTGACAGCTGACAAAATGGCCGCCAGTTAAAAAAGTGATGCCAACTTAAAGTTCTATACCTCAATAAAAAACACCCAATATATATCCCATACTTAACTCAATTTTTTTAAATGGTCGGTGGGCCAAAACAATACTAAGGTCGCGATATACTACAAATCAAACAAACTTTATTTCATGAAAATCGATGGATAAATATTGATTTTATTCATAAAGTTGAAGTTACATAATTTTTGCAAAATTTACGAACATTTACACTGTACAACAAAATCAATTCTATTTAAACAACAAGTTTCTAATAATTTATTCTGGTAGAGGCGTTAACATACATACTTATAACCATAACTTCAATAAATAGATATTTTTTGTTATTTTTGAGCTAATAGTGCTGAATTATTCGCTGTATCGCTCTTCATATTGTATAAAAATTTCATATAAATATCTTGTGTGTTCAACTCTTGAGAGAAGAATGAAATTTTCCTTCTCCAGTAAGTTGTGTGTAAATTGAAAACTTTAAACTAGTTTTCTGTAAAATTAGGTTTTTTAAGTTATATATAAGTTTAACAGTTGTCTCTCATTTGATCTCACGACAAAAATATAACGAGTGATTTTTTTGCTATTATCTTTTTGGCAACACTAGTTTTGACAGCTCACGCACGTTTTGTATCTTGTGTCACTGTCAAACATCTTCAGTTTGGTCTATAATTTAATCATGAATCGTCTTACAAACGAACAACGCTTGCAAATTATTGAATTTTATTACCAAAATGCGTGCTCTGTTAAGAAAGTTCATCGCGCGCTTCTTCCATTTTATGGTCAGTTTAATCGACCTACTGAGGCTTCTATTCGGGCTATTGTAAAAAAATTTGGAGTGAAGAGCAGCCAGAAGCATTGCAAGAGCTACCAATGCATCCACAAAAAACAACCGTTTGGTGCGGATTATGGGCTGGCGGCATCATTGGGCCGTATTTCTTCAAAGATGATGCGAATCACAACGTTACTGTGAATGGTGAGCGCTACCGTGCGATGATAACAAACTTTTTTCTACCCAAAATGGAAGAGCTTGACTTGGATGACATGTGGTTTCAACAAGACGGTGCCACATACCACACAGCACGCGAAACAATGGACCAATTGAGAGGCGAGTTCGGTGAACAGTTTATTTCACGCTTGGGACCAGTCAATTGGCCGCCCAGATCGTGCGATTTAACGCCTCTAGACTATTTTTTGTGGGGCTATGTTAAGGCTAATGTCTATAGCGACAAGCCCGCTTCGATTGACGCACTGGAAGCCAACATTGCCAACATTATTCGTGAGATACCGGCCGAAATGTTGGAAAGAGTATGCCAAAATTGGACTAAGCGGATGGACCATTTGAGGCGCAGCCGCGGCCAACATTTGCATGAAATAATCTTCAAACATTAAATTATATCGACCCAACTATCGATCCAAATAAATATTTCATGCATTTTTCTAAATTTTATGTGTTTTTTTTTTTTTACTTTCCGATAGTTCTTATAAAATCACCCATTACATACATAACCACGATTAAAATGGAAAACAATTAAATTAACTAAATTATTTTATAGTTTTAATATCAAAAGTTATCGAGATATTTTATACTCACTTGTTGCCAATAATACACCACTTTAATTTGTTTTTTCTCGAAAATTCAAACGAAAAGTCAGGATTTTCTACGCAACCATTACACATATATTAGACCCACGCACACTCACGCATTTGAATCTTTACAAACACAGCCCGCGAAGCGATTAGCTTGTTTGCGGAAAGCACCCAGCGTCTATGGCGGGAAACGAACCCACGATCTCTGGACTGACAGGCTAGCATCGCTACCACTCAGCCACAGGGGCACCCTCGTTAACGTAATTGGGGAGAAAAATTACAAATGATCCAACGTGATCATACGTGTCATGCAATATTCACGTAAATCACGCTAGGAGCGTCCTTCTCCTTGATGTTTTTTGTTCGTTTGTTAAACGTGTAAATAAGAATGTTGGCTCAGTGACTGACATTGAAGAATTGGAGTTAATCTAAATATGTATACTATATATGAGTAGTCCACTTGCAAACACCTCTTAGTTGAAAAAAATAAAAATTCGCTAAAAGCCGACATTTTATTTGTTGTTTGAAGTTTTAATCGATTTTCTACAAATTTCGATATATTAACATAGCGGTGTTTGCAAGTGGACTACTCATATGTAGTACATGTTTTTGTTAATAACTTTTAATAAATAACGAAATTTACGCAGAAAATTGGATGAGGTGATTAAAATAATTATTTAGTGTGACCCGAGATATCGAAGAAGAAACGCGCGCTAGAAAAAGAAGGTATGGGAAGGCAAACATCAAAGGCTTGCCGTCAATATGTGTTCGAAATTTTCAAGAAACATATGTGTTCTATAATTTGAGTATTTTTGAAAACGTAACAAAAAATGTATTCAGTTTCTTATGAACTTGTGCAATGAAATTTGCACAAGTTCGCCTTCGTCACTTGAACAGTGCAACAACAATTAATATAATGCCACACTAATGCCATCAGAAAAATCTGCGATGTTGATGAGTGCCTTAATAAGGGATAAAACTAGTGTTTTTCATTCGGGATATCCCGGGAAAAAATTCCTTGTCAAAAACTCATATCTTAAGTAAAAATCCAACAGTGCGAAAACAAATTGTTATGATCTACCAAATAATGCTTAAAGAAATTTGATAAACAATAACATTTTCCATTTTATCAGGGTTGTGTTTTGCACAAACAAACATAACAATAACCAAAACAGCTGTGAAATTGTTTGCCGCCATAAATAAAGAAAAATAAGAACGAAAAAATTTGCTTTATTGCAAATTATTTGTGTTACGTTTTATTTGGAATGTGGTAGTAGGAGCAAAATGTAATGACAAAAATATCTTTATGAATTTTTGACAGCCAGATTGTATTTGATTTGATTTTTGTCTTAAGCGGCCCACCCACTTGCAATATGATTGTGCAATTTTTCGTATTATACAATAATATCGCCAATGTGTATGTCATATTCGAAGGTGGCACAATATATTGGCAAATATCAAAAGACTTGATTTTTATTGTACAATCAAGACAATTGTGTAATGTGGTGGCAACTTTGTTTTTTGTTATGTTTACTTTTTCACTGTCAGGAAAATTGTGCAATATTTTCTTTGAAAATTTATTGCATATTATAGGTCAAAACGACAATAATATGTACAATAACATATGCAATAATATTGTATATATTGATGGGCCGCTTTATAAAATCTAATAAAAATCTCAATGTGAAATGGCCTTCCTTTAATAGCATCTCTTATATTTTTTTGTGTGTAGTAAATGTTCTTGTGCACATATTTCTAAAATAATATGTATACATTTTAAGAACTATTGTATTTAATTTATGCTATTCCTAGTTTTTTGTTATTAGTATATGTACGTTTGAGATATTAATTGCAAGGACAATTCATCAATAAGTATTACTAGCGTTACTATACTAATACTATTTCCATCAAAATAGCTACCACTATTTCTATACATATGTATATTCCCATGGCTTAGTTTATTATTTTTGTTGTAAGAGACCACAATCATATTGCCATTCGCTGGTTATTATTAAATGTAATGTGTTTGTGGAGCAATTATTGTGTATAGCTATTGCAAACACCACCACACTATTCGAATACATACTAAATTTATACAATGAAATATTTCATGAAATTTGTGCCATGAATTTTTTTTTATTTGCTATTACGATAGGTAGGGAAGAATTTGGAGTGGAAAAAATTTCACAACATGAAATTTTTGGTGATTTTTTGTCAACTTTATTTGCTCTTTTTTCTTTTCCACAGTATGAGTAATTTTTGTCAGAGACAGGCTTCTTTCTAATACTGTTAGAACCTACTTAAAAAGTTGATAACTATTTTCAATTAAAGATTTTTTAGTTACAGTAGTAACCTTGCGGATTTTTTTTATAAGACCAGCACTCAGGGATGACCCCTACTCATGCAATGCATTGTGCCGGAATTAGGAAAATTGGTTGTGGGAAGGAGGATACATCCAAACGTACCCGTCCTTTGACTTGAAAAGGTACAGGGTGTTTATTTTAGAGGTATAGAACTTCGAATTGAAATAAAACACAAGAAAATCGTTTTAATGTCCATCAATTTGGCTTTATTGGAAGGATAATTTTATGCCATTAATGTTTAAATATGATTTCGGGCATGTGGCCGCCACGGCTGGCTCGAATAAAGCCAATTCTACAGGTCCAATTTTCAACCACTTTTTCGAGCATATGGGGCCGTATGTTGGCAATAACGCCACGAATGTTGGCTTCCAAGTCCCCTAACGTTTCTGGTTTGTTGGCGTAGACGAGCGACTTCACATATCCCCAAAGAAAATAATCCAATGGTGTCAAATCACACGATCTTGGTGGCCAATTGACAGGTCCATTCCGCGAAATTATGCGCTCATCGAATGTTTCCTTCAATAAATCGATTGTGATGTGCGCTGTGTGACATGTAGCGCCGTCTTGTTGGAACCACAACTCATCCACATTCATGCCATCCAATTCGGGAACAAAATAGTCGGTTATCATGGCTTTATACCGGTCTCCATTAACGGTAACTGACTCTCCAGCATTATTTCGGAAGAAGTATGGCCCAATGACTCCACCAGCCCATAGAGCACACCAAACAGTCAGTTTTTGTGGATGTAATGGCGTCTCAAGGGTCTCATGTGGATTCTCTTCACTTCAAATGCGGCAATTTTGCTTGTTGACGTAGCCATTCAACCAAAAATGAGCCTCATCACTGAACAAAATATTGCGATGAAAATCAGCATCGAGATCAATCTCATTTTCGGCCCATTTGTCAACCTGTTCATGATGTTCAACCTGTTCATGATGAAATGGCAAACCAAACTAAATATTAATCACTTGACAGCTGACAAAATGGCCGCCAGTTAAAAAAGTGATGCCAACTTAAAGTTCTATACCTCAATAAAAAACACCCAATATATATAATAGTCATCTGTAACAAGCCCTTTGAAACGCCTTTTAAATCACACTCTGCTTTTCGAAATCGTGCTTTGATTTGGCTTGAAATTTACATGCTAAGTCATAACACCATACAAAAACAAGAATGATTTATAAATCAAATGCATTTGAGTAACAAATCAAATGTGTGGAGAGCAATAAACAAGGGAAGACAGTAAGTCATTTTAGCTTGTAAAGCGTGGTACGGACTTCCGTGACCAAATAATTGTATGAGCATTAATTTTTGTTTCAGTTTACGGAAAAAAGTCACCACTTATAGTTGTAACATCCCTGTAATAGACAATAGCGGCCAAAAATTCCGTGTACTTTTCTTTTGAAACTCCGTGCTTGCAAACGAAAAAATTTTAAAGGAATTTACCAACGTGAATTTCCGTAAGTTTTTTTTACACACAGTTCCTATAGGGATGTGAATTTCCTTAAGAACTTCGTACCACGCTTGAGACATGATTTAAATTGCGTGTCACACATATCTGTTAAGTGTAATTTTTCCATTTTTGTTTTTATGTCGATTTGTACATATTTCTGTGGCAAATAATGAATAAGTGCTTAAGTCGAGATAAGCAAATTTTCAGTTAATATAACCATTGTATTCTCCATATTCAATAGTATCTCTGGACAAATTTTCATTTATTTCGTACGATTTTTCAGGAGTTATAACGCAATGACTTGCTGCTTATCTTGTTTCAACTCATAATCTCATGTGGAATAATTGCTTATTTCAGCTTTCTAACTTTCGAAGAACGAAAAGTTAACATTATGTGCAATAGGAATAAATTTCTAAAAATAATTTTTGCCACAGATTTATGTTATGTATGGGTCAAATCTAGTAATTGAAATTTTATCACCTTCCTGTTGGCCGATTTATCTGAAATTTGGTAAACACCTTAATTTTTCATAGTACAATTTTGTGATTCGAAAAGTCGGCAGTGCCGCGCCCAAAAAAACTAATAATTCGTTGTACACACTTCCTGTTGACCGATTTGTCTGAAATTTGGTAAAACCTTTACTTTTTATAGTAAAATTTTGTGATTAGAAAAGTGGGCAGTGTCACGCCCATAAAAAGTTATATTTCTTTTTACACACTTCCCGTTGACCGATTTCTCTGAAATTTGGTACACAGCTTTTGATAGTAAAATTTTGTGATTAGAAAAGTGGGCAGTGCCACGCCTTTGTAGCAGAATACAGTACGTATTGAAAATACTACAAATAAATAAATTCAGTAAAGCGCAACTTTGGCTCGCACATGGAGGACTCCGTACGAATACACATCACAGTAAAAAATTTCACGTTTTTTGAAGCACTAAAGAAATAAGGCGCATCATAATTCGCTTTAAAATATGAACTTGTTGATATGAGCTGTTTTCATAGCGTCACAACAATGCAGAGCTTAAAGCGAGAAAGTTAGCAAATGTACACACATCCAATGAGTAGTATGAATAAAAAAGTATTTGCTTTTTACTTGTATACAAGTTTATACAAAAAAGCTGATTTTATAGTGCTGATCCAATGCAAATTTTTAAGCGAGAAAGAAGAGTAAGTTTATTTAAGTTTCTTTGTGCCGTTTTGCAACACTGTCCGAGTAGTTGGTACGTTGGACTTCAAACCCGAAGGATCTTAGTTCGATACTAGTTGAAGTTAAAATAACAAACAGTGAGTAAAAATATTAAAATTAATCAAAATAAATAAAGTTACGAAATAATAAAAATTCAAGAAGGCGCTAACGCCGCCAATCCACATCGAACCATTTTTCATATATTTTCAGTTTTAGTGCTGTAAAAGTTGATGATCCTCAGCGCTTCAAAAAGCGCTTTTGTGAACAAAAATGTAGTACCCCAAACCGGGAACTCGGCATACAAAAATCAGCAGTTTGTCAGCTGGTTTGTCAGCGCTACTTTTACTCCATAATAGTAGACAACCTGCTTTACTGGAAGCCATTTTTTTACTGGGCTATATCCCGTTTCGTTTTTTCCCTTTTTTATTTTGGCAATTTTTTCGTTTCGATTTTTCGTATAATTTTAGTTTTTTTAATTTTTAAGTTTTTTCGTCGTTTTGGCAATTTTTTATATTTTGACGCATTTTTCATTTTGGAAATTTTTTTAGAACAACCTTTAAATATTAACTAATATATTTGTTGTTGTAGCGGCCATAGTTTTACATATTCTGTGAAAATTTCAGATCCGTAGCTCTTACGGTTCCCGAGAAAACAGCCTGTGACAGACAGACGGACAGCGTAGCGAAAACAATAGGGTTCCTTTACACTTTTGGTGTACGGAACCCTAAAAAGTATTAATGTTTGTAAAAAATATGTCTCCAATGAAATACTGGCCGACTTCCTAAACGTTAAAATGCATTGCAGTGATGCGACTTAACATTGTTTACAACAACAAAGCACATAAGACATTGCATCGCTGCAATGCATTTGGCGTTTAGGAAGTTGGCCACTGTTTATTAAGTACACCAAAAGTGTAAAGGACCTTATTGTTTTAGCTACGCTGTCTATCACAGGCTGTTTCCTCGGGAACCGTAAGAGCTACAGACCTGAAATTTTCACAGAATATGTGAAACTTTGGCCGCTACAACAACAAATATGTGCCAACTAAAAATTAAAGGGTGTTCTAAAGCGAGCAACGAAAAATATTGAAATACTAATGTAATATATAGATACTTTAAATATTCAAAGTTATAAGCAGATTTTGTAAAAAAATTCGTTTCTAAACGTTTCAGATTTGTATGAAAAGTAACGCAAATACGTCATACCAATTTCAAAACGCAAAAATCGTTTGCATTTACAAAATCTGGTCTTTAATTGGTGTAGTCTGTAGAATAGACTAAATCAATTAACACCGATATTTAAAATAATAAAAATTAAAGTGTGTTCTATCAGTTAATGTAATTTTGACTGTGTGATCTAAAATTTAAAATTAAAAAAAAATCACAAAAAAATCACCAAAACTAAAAACATCGCCAAAAAAACTAAAAAACACAAAAAACGAAAAAAGTCGTCAAAACGAAAAAAGCGATAAAACCCGAAAAAATCGCTAAAACTAAAAATATCGCCAAAACACGAAAAAATTGCCACAAATGGAAAAAAAATCACCAAAACGAAAAAAACGCAAAAAAAAATCTCCAAAAACCGAAAAATCGACAAAACGAAAAAAAGTGTCAAAACAAAAAAATATCGCTAAAACTAAAAAAAATTACCAAAAACCGAAAAAGCGCCTAAACTAAAATAAATCGCTAAAACTAAATATATCGTCAAACAGCGAAAAAAAAACGTTAAAACAAAAAATACGCCAAAAGGAAAAAATCACCAAAACTAAAAACATCGCCAAAAAAACTAAAAAACACAAAAAACGAAAAAAGTCGTCAAAACGAAAAAAGCAATAAAACCCGAAAAAATCGCTAAAACTAAAAATATCGCCAAAACACGAAAAAATTGCCAAAAATGGAAATAAAATCACCAAAACGAAAAAAACGCCAAAAAAAATCTCCAAAAACCGAAAAATCGACAAAACGAAAAAAAGTGTCAAAACAAAAAAATATCGCTAAAACTAAAAAAAATTACCAAAAACCGAAAAAGCGCCTAAACTAAAATAAATCGCTATAACTAAATATATCGTCAAACAGCGAAAAAAAACGTTAAAACAAAAAATACACCAAAAGGAAAAAATCACCAAAACTAAAAAAAGTTTTAAAAAGCAATAAAATTGTAAAAAACGAAAAATCGCAACAACAAAAAAAAAACACCAAAATGAAAAAAGCGCCAAAACCCAAAAAACCCCTAACTCCCATTAACACAAAGCTCAGTTATGTTGATTTTAACTTTAAGTTTATTAACTTTCAGTTTTCCTAAACTTAAATTTTAACTGAAACAATAAAAAATTGATTTATCTTGTGTCATCAACTTTTTTCATTACATAAAATAACTATTGCTAAAAATTTTAGCAATTTATATAAATAATATCATGGTTCAACAGCATCTGAGTACGACCGCTGCACATAGAAGCGCTACATTCGCCTAAGAAGCTTTGAATTTGTTATTATTCTTGAAAATTTATGTTAAATAACAAAAAATTTCTTTGTTTTCAAATGTCAATAATTTCTCCAGTTAAGAACTTAAACTCAAAAAAGGTCAAGGTAGATCTATAAGGAATACTTATCGGTGAATTGAAAAGTAACTTTTTTTTTGGGAATTATAGTGTCAAAAATATATGAGAAAAACTCAAAAAATACACTACAATCTGACAGCAAAATTACCGAACATATGGGCTGATGGACACACCTTATATATCGACCTTTGTTCCAGTTAAACTTAATTGAAATTGAATAGGTAAATCTGCTTTGTGTTAATGAAATTTTTAGTGTTAACTGCAGGTTAATATTTTTATTGTTAATGGCCCTAAATCAACAAAAAAAAAACTTACAAATAAAAAAACTAAAATTAAACCAGAAAGCAAAATGAAAAAATTGCCAAATTGAAATAAGGGCAAAAACGAAAAGGGATATATGTGTATTTGTACGGAACCCTTCGTGTGCAAGTTAAAGTCGCACTTTACTTAACCCTAGAGAGATAACCATATTGGAAGTTACGGGGAAGATAACCATACGTCTGTCAGACGTATCATAGTTTTTCTTTATGGTGACAATATTTTTGGAAATATTTTTTACCTTTTTGTACTGATATGGATTCTTTATATATTTCCTTATTATTTAAATGCATTTTTGGAGAAACTTTTTTTATTATGTAACAAAAAATCACATTTTCAGTATTCTTATAAAATAAACAAAAAAATCCAAGTATTTTGTAAGAGGAACTGCTGTTTTCTTAAAAACTAAAATGAACACATTTTTTTCGCTTTTTAAGCTTATTCAGATATAACATTTATGATAAATAAAAAAAAATATTAAGTATGGTCAAATCAGGTACAAGTTTTGCACACTTCATTTTTATGTTCCCTGCATATAGGCTTAGTACATTTTACACACACCATTTTAGACGTACGCCTTATTTTTGAGGGGCAATAGGAACAGTATATTTTTTTCTTTGGTTCAGGTTCTTCTCTGCCTCCATTATTGTCTCTTTCAACCTGTTGAGGCATTGCATTTTTTATATTTCGCTTCAAAGCGTTACTCAAACTAGGAGCCTCCAAGCGCTTTTCCATCCATGGCGATGTCAACGAACTAGATAAAGTTTTCATATAGTTTCTTCGACTAGATGGTTTTTAGTTTCGAGACTGCAGGTTGTGGCAATAAATAACGTATGAGTTTACAAAAGCTATGTTGAGCAGTCCGTAAAATATTGCCACAGGCCAACGGCTAGTTTTCCTTGAGCACGACATTATTGAACACATTTGGTCGAGCGTGTCGACTCCTCCTTTTGTTTGGTTATAATACAAAATCATGTCTGGCTTACCACTACTTTCATCGATAGTGCCTTTTTCATTGCAGGATGAGAGCACGAACACAATTTTAGAAGGCTTCGGTTTATAGGACAAAAGCGTTAAATTTCCATCATAACAAAATCTGGTAGTTCCAATCTCTCGCGATCGTGAATTTTTCATTAATTCCGGAATTTCACGTTTATTGGACCTTATAGTTCCCACCAAAGTCAATTTGTACGGCTCTTTTAACAAGTTCTTTGCCAGTGGAACTGACGTAAACCAGTTGTCACAAGTAATATTGCGAGAAGTCCCATGTATTGGTTTGGATAATTCCTTCACGTAATATTCCCCCAAAGGGACGTTGGTAGTATTACTCGATTTGCCTAGGTATGGAATGGCATTGAACATATATTTTGTGGCACTGTCGCAAATCATTACAATTTTGATCCCATATTTATTTGGTTTATTGGGAATGTACATCTTAAATGGACATCGGCCACGAAACCCCAGCAACTGCTCGTCAATTGTGGTATGCGACCCCGGTGTGTAACTGGTTTGGCATTGTTCAATGAACATATCCCACACTTTTCTGACAGGCAAAAACCGGTCATTAGGTTGAAGAGAAGGTCGCAATGCTTTGTCATCCATTCGCAGGCATTGAATCAAAAATTTAAACCTATGGCGACTCATAGCCGAAGTATAAAGCGTTCCACTGTAGGTATTATCAAATATTTCATCAGTTGACAGATGGTTATCTTTTAACGCAGCTCTCAAAGCGAGAATTCCAATCAGGGCGCGGAGTTTTTATTCACTTGTATCCCTATAAGTTGCTGTCGTCATTCCATCTTTACGTTTCAGGGATATTTCCACATTTGTCCATTTTACAATTTCCAGAATAATTTCGTCGGTAAAAAATGCATTGAAGCAGGAAAGGGGCTCAAGAAATGATTTACATTGTCTAGTAGGACCTCTTGCCGTTCGAACAATGTTGGATAAAGAAACTCTGCCACCGTTTTTACCTTTCGACGTTGTCCAGCAATACTTACTTTTGCTTCTAATAGTAGGTTCAGAGAACGTAAGAATACGGCTATCTGAAGAAGAATCACAATTGGGAGATCCTGTAAATTGGTCTTGCAATAAAGCTGTGTTGATATCAGGATCTTCACTGGCGATTTCCTCATCTCCGACATCGCTCTGAACATCATCTTCAAATAATTCATTTTCTGTTTCACTGTTATCAGATGATTCCGAATCGTCCGATAAACCTTGCAAATACGCACTTATTTCTGTGTCATTTAAGCATCCATTTCGGGCCATTGTTCTTGGTTTAACTAATGAAAAAACGAAATCACGATCAAAACAAATTTATTCAAATTGAGTGTAAAAGTCACACAAAAGCTAACCATACGTCTCCGAGACGTATGCGATCGTCAAAAATCAAAGAGTATAGAACTTACCACAACAAAATAACCGCTATCGGCAAGCTACTGCAGACGACTGAGAAAAATAAAAACAGCAACGTGTTGCAAAAACATTCGAGAGAGGGAGAGCGAAAAATTAAAAAGGCATACGTCTCTCAGATGTAGGTTATCTCTCTAGGGTTAATTTATTTAAATATATTTTCTTCATATTATTTAGTTTTTGCTTCCATACTGGGTTACCGTTGGAAATTTTCAAAAGGTCACACAAAAAGTAGTTTTAGAAAAATAAAGTTGTTCAATAAGTAGTTTTAAGAAAAAAAAGTTACACGTTTTTTTAAAGGATTTTATTTATGGAAAACATAAAGAAAAACAAAAATAAAGTAACAATTCAAACCAAACAGAAAACAAACAAAAATTCATTATACAAAGCGTTTAAACTAAGCATTGCATAAAACGAAAAGCAATGTAGCTAAAGTTCTTAAAAATTTTCAGTAGTTAGAAAAAACTTTATAAAGTAGTTTAAGTGGTCACCGGTTTACAGCATTAGTTAAAATCCTGATTTTTATCGATTGAGTAATCGATTGAGTAATTGTGAATAAAATCAAAAGTTGTGATTGAGTCTAATAAAATATGACTCGTTTTGCTTGCAACATATTACCAGAAAAAGAATAGAATTTTTGTTGTAATTTCTTAAAAACAAAAATACTTACAAAATTTGCCACAATTTCCACAAAATCTCTGAAACTACTGAGCTGATTAAAAAAACAATGTTGGCACGGATTGAAGATAATGTTGCAAAGTTTCGGATGTTTTATTTAACTGAATAAGACAAACCGTTCTCTAGTTAATATTTGTCGTGCAACTACTTCCTTTTTTGACATAACGGTATATCTCGAAAACTGGAACCAATTTAAAGAAACCGAATGCAGGTTAGAATTCAGCGCCCCAAATAACAAAACAACACTTTCCGCTGCTCCAGTCCAAAAGTTGACATGAATTTGTAAATTCTGTAATCGGAAATTTTATAAAGTGATCGATTTTCAAAGAATTTTTTAGCAGATGTAGGAAACTTAGGAACTTCATTAATATTACTTTTTGTAGTGTATAAAATTTTCTCCAAATTTTTTCTTGACCAATCAATCACTACCATCGAGTAGAATGTTATCATTATATAACTATTCTGCAGACAAAACTTAAAAATTGCTTAAGCATTTGGGAATAAGTTCCTGATTTTATTAAAAATATAAGTACTATTGTTATTTTAGCAAGATTTTCCGGGCTAAAAATTTCGTAATAACTTGATTCTCACGAAAGAATTTGATTCTCTAAAAACTGTTTGTTTTTTCAATTGTTTTGCTTTGCTTTGAGCAATAGTGTGAGTAAGTTTAGTGTTATGAAGTGTGAGTAAGTTTAGTGTTATGAATTATACCATATTTACACTACGCAACTTTGTTGCATGCAATTCTCATTTTAAGTGAGAGTGTTGAAATAGAAATGTATACATTTTGTATTTCTTCTCTGTCTTTCTCACTGAAAAGAGAGAGTTGCATGCAACAAAGTTGCGTGGTGTAAATATGGTATTACTGTGAATTGAATTCAAAAGGGAAACCGGAAATATGCAATTGCAGGTTTTTCCTGTGCGATGTATGTAGTCACAAATAAGATATTTATACGTTTCAGAACTTTTTAAGAATTTTGGCATCGATTTATTAGTGCATATTTTTGCATATTTTACCCTTTACAGCGTATTTTTACATATTTCACACTTAGCCGCATATTTTTTGGGCGTTTTTCTGATTTTTGTGGCATATTTTGCTGTTATTCTGCATATTTTGACTTTTTTACAAAAAAATCTGTTTTTTGATCGAAAATTAAAAAAATTTTTCCACATATAAAAAAATTTTCCTAAAGCCTTAAAAATGTTTTTAAAAAGGAAATAATGTAAATAAAAAATGCAATTAAAGTCAATGCAAATGGTACTCCAGAGTAAAGATTGTTTGCATAGCCGGTCTTTAGGCGGGCAGAGTTTACACTTTAGATTGGGCAGCAAATCTTTACTCTGCGAAGCCACTATTCCGACGTGTCCATTGACACTATTTCCATTTCAATAAGGAAATAATGTCTATAGACGTTATATTCTTGGATATTATTGCATTCCACCAATATATGTATGTATATAATTCGTGGTGGCAGAAATGAGTATCATATAAATCATAAACGAAATAATAAAGTTTTAAGAGCATATTTTTAAAAATTTTTAAAGCATATTTTTTACTTTTTAATGCATATTTAATGCGCATAAAACACATGTTTTAGGGCATATTTCCGGTTTCCCTGCAGATATCTAATATGTATATAAGAATTTAAATCGCATTTAACAGAGCCACCTTACAAGTGGTGATAAGCAAAGTACACATGAGCACTGATGATGGAAGTGTAGCGTCTTCCGAAAGTAGCGCTTCGATATGCTGCTGTGTGTGTTGAAGAATTAAGTTAATACTAATTTTCCCTTGTTCATTGGAATATTAATCATGCCCAATTCTTTCTGGATATAACGCTACGAACCTTAGACTAATAATCAATTTGGATTCAAAAGCAAATAAGTTCGAAATAATCATATTAATAAACAATTAGCTAATAGCTTGATCTCTTCACATGTTTACATGTTCATATATACTTACAAACCAAACAAGTTTTATTTAAGTAGAACAAAAAATTAGAAAAATAGGAATGTCGAAAAATATACCAACGGTAGCACTGAAAGATGTCAATAAAAAAAATTAAAAAAATATATATAATAAACACGAAAGAGGACAAAGACAACACCAAAGTGCAATACTCTATTGCATTAGCCTGAAAAGTAAAGTTCTGTGATATTAGATTTTAAGTTTGACTGTGATATTTTCCATTAATTATACAATTTTTATTTAAATTATACATTTAAATGTCGTGCTGTCCAGTTTTACAATTTATTTTAGTGATGTAAAATATACAATAAATCGTAAGTCAAGCTTAAAAAATTAATATTATGTAAATAATAACCACCTATTGTAATTTGTTGCTAGAATTTATAAATAATAAATTGTTTTATTTGTATCTTAAGTAAAGAAAAAATTCTGACCATAATTAGCACAAAATAATGAAAAACGGTACAATTAGCATCAACTTGAACTATTTAATACTCGTATTAAATTTTCACGAAAAAGTTGTATATATATGACCTTCTCCGAGAAAAGGGACCTAGTGTGTGAAAATTAAGTTTTGAGAAAAACTCATTTCATCTTATTCTACACCCTTTTAGGTAACATAATCCACTTTCAAGTCCAAACCCGTTTTTTGACACACTAGGTCGCTTTTCTCGGAGAAGGTCACATATATGAATTGAAATCACATTTAATAGAGCCACCTGACAAGTGGTGATAAGCAAAATACACATGAGCACTGATGATGGAAATGTAGCGGATTCTAAAAGTAGTGCTGCTATGTCCTAGTCCATACGTATCAACTTTTGCTGCTGCAACTTTTATTTTCTAGTGAGAAAGAGCGAGAGAGAGGGGAATACATTAGATATATATTTCTATTTCATCACTCTCACACAAAAAAAAGTTGCAGCAGTAAATGTTGATTCATATGGACTGGGACTCTATTCTGCTTTGTATGTTGAAAAATTAAGTTGATCTTAATGTTTCCCTTATTCTTAGAATAATAATCATGCCGAATTCTTTCTCAATATAACGTTACGAACCTTAGCATAATAATCCATTTGGATTCGAAACTTGTATAATTTGAAAGTGCATCAGAATACCTTTCGATTAGTATAAAAAAATTCCTAAATTCATTAACCCGTTGCGAACCAAATTCTTTAGTGCTGTTTTAATGGCATATATTTTGGGTGTACATTTGAAAAAATCGACTTTGTTCAAATTGCCCATGAGCATGTGTTGTTTCCGACAGTTAAAAAAACTTATTGTTAGCAGGGCTGCCAAAAGTGCCGATTTTTCATCAAAAAATTACCAAATGCCGATTTTAGGGGAAAAATGCAGATTTTTTATCAAACCAATAGACAACACGCTAACTCCGATTTCAAACCACATTTTTGTAATTTGGCAATAACAATATTTCATAATTTTATAAAAAAGGATATATTAAAAAAATAATAGTGAAATTCATTTAATAAATATCAGCGACAAAAAGTGAAGAAATAAAAAAATCAGCACTACTTTTGATATTCTTAGGAATTTTAGAATTGCAATTTCTTTTATTTGAACAAATATTCAAAAATACTGAAATAAATTAATTTCAGTATTTTTGAATATATATAATTTTTGGCAAACAATTTCTGAAATAAAGCGCAGCGATTCCATAAACTATTATCCAGTTTTAGCAGAACTTGTGAAACAAATTGTGGTTCTGATCTATTCGTGCAGATTTTTGATCAAAATCACTGGCAGCCCTGGTTGTTCGTCGTATTATTGTTGTCCTTTATATTACACATTTATGTATACCCCGCAGATATTATTGGACTACGTCATTTGCAAACAGGAGATTGTAGTTAAGTGACAAGCGCTCGAGTTTTAACGATTACAATCTTTAAAAGACGAACGCTAGATTACTCCATCAAGTAGTTGCATAGAGTAGTTTTGAGACTACTCTGATGTAATGCAAAGCTGGGTTGTATGGTCCAGCCCTGGGACGACATCGTAATGTTAAATCGACCATGTTTTTTCATACATTTGGGTTATCTTAGTTCTCTATGGAGTATACTTTACATGCTTATATGGACTAGTCGCGTTATCTGCAGGGATGTTTAAACATACAATGTAATTGTGTGTTGTTAGTACATGTGAGAGCATAATACATGTGAGAGTATATGCATTTATATGTACCTGCATATGTGTTATATTATTAGTAATTGTCATAGGATATAACTTCCATTTAATATTTTTCCGCTAAATTATAGAGTGTGTGTCCCAAGGACTATTGAAAAAGTAGATTAAAACAGGTAATGTTTACTCCTTCTATATTATTGGACAACCTTTCTTTTGTCCTTATTTCCGTTTTAATATTTTTGTTGTTTTTATGCCATGTACTTGGAGTCATCATCATTATTATCATCGTCATAGTCATTATTATTTTTGTATTGCTACTTTTGTTTTAAATAAAAATGTAGAGGTTTGCGTGTTCAACTTATGCAGGACATATGCACATACATATGTACATAAGTATCTGTATGACGTTGTTATTATTAATTGTATTATGGTTGGTTATTGTGGTTTTGTTGCTTATGTCCTGCTCATGTCTCGATTTGAGTTTGCTTTCTATCATTTCATGTTTTGACTGTAAGTTGTAAACGTGTTTTATATTTGAAAAAAAAAGAATGTATAACATACAGTAGAACCTCTTCATAAATAATTTTTCTGAAGTATTATTTTTGTGCAAGCTGCAGTTGAATTGCCGGGGGTTTTTCTCAAATTTGCATCTTCATAGTGACATAATTGCGTTTTCATTTGAAAATAAATCTATACAATGCTTTATAATACTACTTTACAATTATCTTTCAATCCGATTTGCCCAGCGATAAGTCAATGATAATTTTATATATCAACCCCCTTTCGCTAAATGATCGTAAGCGACATTTTGTAAAAAAGGCTTTGATTGAATTTAAAATTTAGAGTACCCATACTTTAAAATTGTCAAAATTATTGATAACTTAAAATACAGGCTGTGAGATTTTATATAGTAAGCGACAGTGTGCATATAAATCCTGTTTAAATATAATAAAATCCCCTTTTCTTGAAAAATTGCATTTTTGTCGCCTACGATCATTTGCGAAAATGGATCAATATCTATGTACATTAGGGTGACCCTTAATTTTTAAATTTTCGATTTCTCCCAATCTCACCCCCAGTTGGCGAATATTGATGAAAAATTATCCTAGCCAATTTTCAGATCAATCTCTTGGGGGTAAGAGGGGCCGAAACCCCGCCCAATTTTAGGAAAACCCATTAAATTTACCTTTCCTACCTCATAATTTCAAAAATATTAATTGCACAAAAAGATTTTGTAAGAAGAAAATGTTGTTTGCGAGGTTTACAACAAAGCAAGCCATACTTTACTAAAATCGACTCATAACTTTTTATTTTATTCACAATTAAGTGAGGGAACTCAATTTCCATTTCCATACAACACACACAAATTAAGATTTTATTGTTTGCACAAAAAACTTTTATCAATTGAGAGAATTTAGCGTCGTCAACGCTGAGGTTGCAGTTGTGGTAGCAGCGCAGCGTACGTCGGCACCGCCTTTTTTTCTGCTTACGGCGTCGGTAATGACTGTAACCAGTATCCGGCTCAAAAAACCATAAACATATTGAAATCGGTAATTGAAATTGTTGTCGCTGTTTTGCGATACCAAAGCAGAGTTTCTAAACTATAGGTATATGTCTATACCAGCAGAATGGAATACGTATTTTCTGTGCTGCAGCGCACTTCATTAGCATTCAGGAAAGCTAAAATTTATAGTTTTTCCTAAATTTGAGAGGCCTTTCGGCACGTCCTACCCTTAACCGATTGATCAGAAAATTTGGCAGGATAATCTTTTTTATCAATATTCACCAAGCTTGGGGTGAGACTGGGAGAAATCGAACTTTTTAAATTTTAGGGCCACCCTAATGTACATACAAACATTTGCGACATATATTGGGTAGGGCAAAAAAGCTAGATCGTACGAAATTTCGCGAAATATAATTTAATTTAAACAACAAAAAATTCATAAGCTAAGATAAACACAATTCTACTTAGCCATAGCGTTGCCAAACAAATAATTATTTTTTTTGCTAATTTTAAAATTAATTAAATCAAATGCATTGTTTTTTTTTAAATCTAATTGGGGTATGTTCTGTATTTCCTGTGGAATTAAAATGTGCGGAATTATCAAAGCATTGTTGTTGCAAATTAATATTTATAACTACAATGCTTTGATAATTCCACACATTTTAATTCCACGTGAAATACAGAACATACCCGATTAATAAGAATTTTAAACATTAATAATATTCTACGCTGTTATTATGTAAACAAATAATTTATTTTTTGTTAATTTTATCATAAATTCAAATTCAATTCGTTATTTTTTAAACCTTATTCCCAGCCAAAAAATACGCTCCAAAGAAGTCACGAAAATGTAGAATTTGATATCCGGAAGTACTGCAAATTTGGATAAATTTTTATGAGCTTTAAATATACTTGTCATTGCAAGAAGTTCTCTTTTATTTTTTTTATTTTTTGGCGTGCTATAATGATATTTTCCTCAAGGAAAAAGAATGAACAATATCCCATTTTCGCAACTTGTTTCTTTTTATGCGAATTTAAACTCAAAACTTTGTTTTCCTGTAAATCTTAATGAATAATCATGAACTTTAGAAGAATTTTAACAATTAGGCTATTAAGTTATTTAGAAGAATATTAGTGCATGAATGCCGTTTAAAAATCGATTTTTTAAAAAGCATGGCGAGTATTTTTTTTTTAATTATAAAGGCATTAAAAATTTTTGTATGATTTAAATAAATTTTTATTGCTTTTCTACTAATCATCTGCATATTTATAATAAAGATTCTTTGGAAGCAATGAAAACGTAGTTCCTTAAAATGACTTAAAATTTTTTTTTAATATTGATTTGAAATGTTAATAATCTCTTACATTGTAATTTTGTATAATAAAAAATTACCCTTCTTGAGTTTTGTTAATTTAAACTGGAACTCAATTTCAATATGCGCATCGGTATCGGTATCGCCGATATTTCTTTTTGAATATCGGTATAGGTATCATATCAGAAAAAACGCGTATCGTTACATCCCTAGTTCAGCCAATATGTATATATTTTATATGTTTCATATATAAACGTTAGATTTAACATTTTTGTGAGTTAACCTTCAAGTATGGATATGGGGTCTCACAGGCCTTTCATATTATTTTAATTTCCAATAATTAAATAAGTTTTTCTTATTTTCTTCGGCCTTAGGTTGTTAAATTATATTTGTGGTTTTTCGGCTCTAGGTCACAACAATGTGTTTAAATAAAACATCGTTCTTTTGTTTTATTAAATATTGTTAAACATTTATATGTATATTAATTTTAATTTTGTAACGTACTTTTTCTCAAATTAATTTACTTTTTAAGTAAAATATTAAAGTTTTATTAAAATACATTAACATTGATTATGGAGGGGGTATTAGCTAGTTCCTATGCGCATTTCATTTGAGCTAATCCAAATCGTCAGGGAACCTTTACCCAAAAATCTCATAGAAAAATTAAAGATATTATATTAAACTCCCAATCATACTAATAAGAAGTTTATAATATCAAAGTTGAAACATGAGCTCCATAATCAATCATGTTTTTTATTTTCCTTACTTCCGTACTAAAAAAACCCAAATATAATTTCCAATAATTAGTATATTACCTTTTACAACAGACCCGAGCCTCTTTGTAGTTTCGACTTTAGTTGTCCAACGGCCAGATTGGAAGGAAGTTGCACCATTTGCTTTGTAGTAAGTAAGTTATAATTATTCAAAGCTCTGACGGGGTCTGTGAGACCCCATGTCCACTTTTAAAGATTGAATTTAGAGCGTGGTTAGGATGAAGAAGATCACCCACACAGAAGAACTCCAACCTCAAGAATCTAAAAATATATAAAAAATATGTCGTTTCTGTCCATCAAAACTGCACAGAAAGACAGCTTATAATATATTTGTGTTATGCGATAAACTAATATGTCAGCAGTGCTCAAAGCCCATCTGTAAGAATTGCCTGCCAATAATTTTCCTAATATTGACCCTTAGTCAGTTTTTTTTCTTATGTTTTAGAAGATCTTTTTTGTATTTAAATTATATATTTATTACTAATATTCAAAAACAATAATGGAATTCACAAGGTAGTCCTAAGTGTTCTAACTATTGTAGGTACTAACGTTATACAATAGTTGTATGTTTGTTGTTGATATTCTCAATAAAAAAAATATAATATGACACTACAACTTGTGTACATATATATGTATATTTTTATGGTGTGCTCTGTGGTCAGCTGAATAATTTTCGCATAAAACCGATTCTATTTTGAATTTTAATTTTTGTATTGTATGTACATTGTATGTACATAAATATTTTTTATTTAATACTTTGATGTTAATTTTTGAAGTTTTTTCGTCTTTAGTATTTGAACATATGACAGGGTATTCAAATATGTCTTATTTGAAATGTTGTACTATGTTAGTACCTATGCCATTAGTACACCTTGTGAATTCCGTAAATGTTAAGCTTTGTTGGTGTTATTGTAAAAAATTAAATAAAAGTAATAAAAGTGAATTCATGTCGAAGGAAACTAAAATGCCATGTCTTTAAATTTTTTTACCAATTGAAGGTTCCTTTCAATAAAAGTTTGGTATTTCTACCTTTAATCGTTTAGTTTACGATCTATTTAATCATATAACAGTCAAAATTTTACAAATTTACTAATATTTGATGTCAAAGCGACCCCGCATATATAAGAGTCTGTGAGACCCCACGTCCAAACTTATCTTAGAAAAAAAAAAACGTCCGTACTTAAAGGTTAAACTTGCCCTGTATGCAAATTGAAACAGTTTAAATGAATCTTAGGTTAGAGAAACGCAAAACTCTGTTTTCATGTGAATTTAAGTAAATATAAACTTTTAGAGGAATTTTAACAATTAAGCTCTTAAATTATATAACGAGTGATTTTTTTGCTATTATCTTTTTGGCAACACTAGTTTTGACAGCTCACGCACGTTTTGTATCTTGTGTCACTGTCAAACATCTTCAGTTTGGTCTATAATTTAATCATGAATCGTCTTACAAACGAACAACGCTTGCAAATTATTGAATTTTATTACCAAAATGCGTGCTCTGTTAAGTTAGATGAAGATCCACTTTTTTATCGAAGAATTGTGTTCAGCGACGAGGCCCATTTCTGGTTGAATGGATACGTGAACAAGCAAAACTGCCGTATTTGGAGTGAAGAGCAGCCAGAAGCATTGCAAGAGCTACCAATGCATCCACAAAAAACAACCGTTTGGTGCGGATTATGGGCTGGCGGCATCATTGGGCCGTATTTCTTCAAAGATGATGCGAATCACAACGTTACTGTGAATGGTGAGCGCTACCGTGCGATGATAACAAACTTTTTTCTGCCCAAAATGGAAGAGCTTGACTTGCATGACATGTGGTTTCAACAAGACGGTGCCACATGCCACACAGCACGCGAAACAATGGACCAATTGAGAGGCGAGTTCGGTGAACAGTTTATTTCACGCTTGGGACCAGTCAATTGGCCGCCCAGATCGTGCGATTTAACGCCTCTAGACTATTTTTTGTGGGGCTATGTTAAGGCTAATGTCTATAGCGACAAGCCCGCTTCGATTGACGCACTGGAAGCCAACATTGCCAACATTATTCGTGAGATACCGGCCGAAATGTTGGAAAGAGTATGCCAAAATTGGACTAAGCGGATGGACCATTTGAGGCGCAGCCGCGGCCAACATTTGCATGAAATAATCTTCAAACATTAAATTATATCGACCCAACTATCGATCCAAATAAATATTTCATGCATTTTTCTGAATTTTATGTGTTTTTTTTCTTTTTTACTTTCCGATAGTTCTTATAAAATCATCCATTAGAATAATATTAGTTTAAAAAATCGACTTTTTAAAAACATAGGGAGTATTTTTTAAAATTATAAAGGAACTACAAATTTTTGTATGACTTAAATAAATTTTTGGAAGCAATGAAAATGTAGCTTCTTAAAAATTACTTCCAATTTTTTTACTGGGTTAATATAAATTTTAAATATTGGGTGTTTTTTATTGAGGTATAGAACTTTAAGTTGGCATCACTTTTTTAACTGGCGGCCATTTTGTCAGCTGTCAAGTGATTAATATTTAGTTTGGTTTGCCATTTCATCATGAACAGGTTGACAAAAGAACAACGCTTGGTGTATGGGCCGAAAATGAGATTGATCTCGATGCTGATTTTCATCGCAAAATTTTGTTCAGTGATGAGGCTCATTTTTGGTTGAATGGCTACGTCAACAAGCAAAATTGCCGCATTTGGAGTGAAGAGAATCCACATGAGACCCTTGAGACGCCATTACATCCACAAAAACTGACTGTTTGGTGTGCTCTATGGGCTGGTGGAGTCATTGGGCCATACTTCTTCCGAAATAATGCTGGAGAGTCAGTTACCGTTAATGGAGACCGGTATAGAGCCATGATAACCGACTATTTTGTTCCCGAATTGGATGGCATGAATGTGGATGAGTTGTGGTTCCAACAAGACGGCGCTACATGCCACACAGCGCACGTCACAATCGATTTATTGAAGGAAACATTCGATGAGCGCATAATTTCGCGGAATGGACCTGTCAATTGGCCACCAAGATCGTGTGATTTGACACCATTGGATTATTTTCTTTGGGGATATGTGAAGTCGCTCGTCTACGCCAACAAACCAGAAACGTTAGGGGACTTGGAAGCCAACATTCGTGGCGTTATTGCCAACATACGGCCCCATATGCTCGAAAAAGTGGTTGAAAATTGGACCTGTAGAATTGGCTTTATTCGAGCCAGCCGCGGCGGCCACATGCCCGAAATCATATTTAAACATTAATGGCATAAAATTATCCTTCCAATAAAGCCAAATTGATGGACATTAAAACGATTTTCTTGTGTTTTATTTCAATTCGAAGTTCTATACCTCTAAAAAAAACACCCTGTACATATATTCAGGTATGGGATGGAAATCGATTTTGAAAACGAATCACTTTTGTAACTCCATTTTAAAGCAGTTTTCATCAAATTTTTATAATTTTTGTGATACAACTGTTTTGTAATAAAGAAATATTTTTATACATATGTGATAAAATTGCTTTTAATAAAGAAATATTATTAAAAACCACCATTCAAAATTGCTTCGTTTTCGGAATCGATTTCCATCACATACCTGATTAATAATCTCTTACACTGTAATTTTGTATAATAAAAAAATTACCCTACTTGGAGAAATCAAAATCAATCCATAATTCAGAATATCTAATTTCTCAGTCCTCTTCCTGGATTTCTCTAAACATATAAAATCTTCCATTATGCCATTAGAGTACTGTTGTAATTTGTTCAAACTCTTAACACTGCTAATATTTTAGGTTAATTCAGTTAAAAGATTATTTTTATTACTATCGACAGTTTCTTCTGTTGTCACTTCATCATCTGACTCATCCTCAGCACCTAACATTCTGCAAAAATATTTTATTTTTTATTTTTTATTAATTTTTTATTTGTATGTTCAAGTCCTGTACAACAAGAGTTAATCTTATATTTAGAGTACAGAAAGTAGTATCCATAAATTAAAGTGGCAAACATAAGTATAAAAATTTAGACAAAATTAACTACAAATTTTTTATATATTATGTATGTTTTCCTATTGTGAAAAATAATTAAATAAGAAGTGCTTAAAGCTAGTTGCGTTGCTATTAAGTTGTTGTGTTTGTGGAAGAACATTCCAGAGACGCGCCGCATGTATGAAAAACTGCCATTCGGAAACAAGAAAACGGTGTAAAGGAATTATAATCTTTTTTCCCCTAACTGATCTGGCAAACCGGATTTTATCAATAAGATATTGTGGCATTTCAGAATAAATGATTTTATGCAAAAATAAAAGCACACGTATGTGGATGTTGTTGAACGTAACGCCATACAATTTCGTGGCAAATTGAGAAACATGTCATATCTTTTCAATCCGTATACATATCTAATAATATTGTTGTATACAACGTTTAGCTTTGTTTTGCTAACAGAGTCACAGCTTGCAAAAAGTTCACAACCGTAGATTACACCAGGAACAAGATAAGCTTTTGCAAGAAGTTGTCTTATGTTGAAAGGAGTATAATACTGTGACGACCAAAGACACCTCAGCTTAGAGTAAGTCTGGCCCACAAGTGTGTTAATATGGTTTGTCCAAGTAAGACCGTTATTAAAAATTAATCCCAGGTTTTTGGCAGCATTAACAATAGTGATTTTTCTCCATTTATTAAAACATGGAAATCAGCAATATGAGTAAATGTTTTCTTGCGAATTATGATACACTTTGATTTGCAAGGGTTTAGAAGAAGTCCATTTGCACTGGCCCAGCAATAAACTCTATTCAGATCTGCATTAAGTCTTGCAATATTTTCAGCAACGGAAATGACTGGGCTACTTAAATACAACTGCACATCATCTGCGTACATTTGAATTTGGCTATGTAAAAGTTGTTTTGGCAAGTCATTTGCATAAATGGAAAAAGGAGTGGCCCAAGGATTGAGGCACACCCCTAGATAAATCTAATACCGAAGATTGATTATTTTTAGAATACACAAATTGCCGACGACTAGAAAGGTATGAAGATAGCAGTCGTGTGGAAGTTAAAGAGAAATTAAAGAAGTGTCGAAGTTTCATGCAGAGCATGCTATGGTCAACCGTGTCAAAGGCTTTAGAATGATCAAGAAGAACCAAGAAATTGATTTTTCCTTCGTCCAGCTCACGTCGTATATTTTCAGTTACATTAAGTAAGGCAGAAACACAGCTATGATTTTGGCGAAAACCAGATTGCTTGTCAGACAACAAATTATGATTTTTAATATATAGCGACATTTGATTATAAAGAATTTTTTCAAGAGCCTTAGATAGATAGCACAGTATGGCAATTGGCCTGAACTCAGTCGTTTTTCGGTATTGGCACTATTTTTGCGTATTTCCACTTCAACGGAAAAGTGCTAGTCATTATAATGGTATTGAATAAATGTGTTATATATGGTAAGAGGACCGGCAACAATATCTGTACAAATTTAGGGTGAATGTTATCAGAGCCCACTGCATTTGACTTAATTAGATTGAAGCTTAAATATACTTCAGATTGGTTTATACAAGTGAATTGGAACACATTACTATTGACTTCGTAAGCATTAGAAATTATACTAGAAAAGTTATAAAAAGTATCGTCTGTAGGTAGTAGAGGTATACTTGTGAAAGTTCTATTAAGCTCTTCGACATCGACATGACAACTGCTTGAACTCTCAGATCTACCAACCCCAATCTCACGAATGTGTTTCCAAGTTTCCCTAGAGCCTATTGCAGAGCCAAAGCGTCTACAATTATACTCAGTTTTTGCAATTCTTATTCCAATATTAACGTTTCCTCTTGCAGTTTTAAATTCAGCTTTCAACTCCGAGGTTCTAAATCGCTTCCACCTTGAGTAAGCACAGTCTCTCTTAGCTATTAGAAGTTTTATATTGGCAGAAAACCAAGGCTTTTCCCTACCAGATATTGTTTTAGATTTTACTGGAACTGTTTCATCAAATAGACGTTGAATATTGTTTTCAAAAAATGCTACTTGCTCATCGACTGAGGGCATGTAGTACATATGAGACCAATCAATACTAGAGACGCTTTCGCGGAGCACATTGTAGTTCAAGCTTTTGAAGTCACGGTAATAGACTGTATGTTCTGACAAAGGAATTCTAAAATTGTAAGTTAAAAAAATTAAATCATGCTTTGAAAAACACGGGGCTGACAATTGTTCATACAACATTACATTTACGGTATTCGCAACAAAAACAACGTCAAGCAATGTTCTGTTAGTTGCTGTATGATGAGTTGGGTTAACTGAGTTCGTGGGAGTTAGTTCAAAGGATAGCTATTGTCAGTTAATTCTTATTCCAAAAGTAGGTTAGAATTAAAATCACCTGCAATAATTATATCGTCATAAGCAACGATTTATTTCCGATTCCTTAATTACTATTTTTGTACTGTATTTTAAAACACTGTTGCAAGAAGAAAATATTCCTGGCTGGAGCTATAAAATAAGAGTATTTAAAAAATTAATTAGTCTCATTAAATCTAATCCTTAGATTTTTAATTAAATCGTTCGCATTGGCTTTTATTAAATCATTAACCAAAAGCTTAATAATTCCCCCCCAAGTTCAATTAGAGTAGCAGAGTCTTTACTAAGATCTTTTATAGCCACGACCAAAGGTTTTAAAGTTTTGCTACAATTAAGACCACTAAGTAATTTACTGTTAACCGATTGAAGACCCTAATAGATATGCGGCTAGCAATTAAATATACATATTTTTATTATAATTTTGTAGAATATACTGCTTTACAAGCAAAAGGTATAAAGTTTCTAATGCATTTTTAGAGTGCTTAGAATGTGCTAAACACGAGAAAAAAATCATTTCGGCCATTTTCCAGATAACGTTACATATTTGTTTCTCGATGTATACTTCCCTACTATCATATCTAAAATTAATTTACTATATATGATTTGAAATACATCAATGGGGCATTATTTATTTTTGGAAAATGAAAAATTTACTCGGACTCGGCTTACACTACAGGGCCGATAACCATTAATTTGTAACAACAATGCTTTGATAATTCAGAACATTTTCATTCCGAATGGAATACAGAACAGAAATGAATATATATATTTTTTGGTGAAAATTAAACTATTTTGTTCACAGCAAATACAAACAATTCAAACAAATACATTATGAAAACAAACAAGTTACATATAACAAACAAGTTATAATAAAACCTAAAGCTACCCAGTAAAAAAGTGACAAATCATGTGTATAATCATAGGTTTAAGTGATGACGAACTGGTTCGATTTAGGTGAAACATGCATGATTTTTACATTAGCGTGTCATTGGAGATCATGTGCTTGTGCGAAAATTTAAATAAATTGATCTCCATTAAAATAAGTGAGTTGAACCCATCCAAGTTCTCTGATTCGATGACGTTTTTTCATATAAATATAAAACAAATGAAAAAAAAATATTGCTGCAGATGAGATACGAACCACGCTCTTCTTACTATTCAGCAATGCTATCTACATCTGAGCTATTAGCTTCTTATTTTTTGTTGAAGTTAAAACCTGTTTTATTAAAATGTGTCAATGTGATGGTTAGGTTAGGTTGCACAGGTTGCCAGTTTAAAAGGTTAAAATCAGCCCACTTGGATCCCTATAGGTCCCGTTGTGTTGCCTGAAACGGGGACGTGAAGATAGGTAAACCTTTTCTACACTTCGGTTCAGTGCTGAACCAAACCGACGATCGGTTTGATAAGGCTGCTAGATCCTACAGCAGCGGGCTGCCCAGTGAAGCCACCCTTTGCTCAGAGAGAGGGGGGCAGAGACAGAGGAGGTGCTCTACATTTTCTTCCTGCTCCTCATTATGACAACTTCTACAGAAGTCATTATACGGTAGATTCAGTCTCCTAGCATACTCGCCTATAAAACAGTGTCCTGTAATTACTACCACAAGTGTGCGTATTCGCCCGCTAGGTGTCCCCTACAGGATTGCAGATCTACTGCAATCGTATTGGGGCCATATTAATCTCGATGTCGAGCAGGTGACCTCGTTTGACCATCTAGTCTGCGTATCCCAAATAGTTCCTGCTGAATATGAGATTTGCAGCAGTTCAGCGGTACGCCAATCATTTGATCCATATCTCCCTATCTCGTTTAGAGACATCCGGCATTCATACACCAAGTTGGATGTTGTATAAACACCCGATAGAGACTTAATCGTAGCTTTGCTGTCCGTACAAATTTAGATTTCCTCATTAAATATCCTGTCGTATCTCATCCAGTTAGCTGCTCTTTTTATGGCTGATATTTCAGCCTGTAGCACGCTATATTTATCCTGTAGCTTAAACTTTATTCTCTGTTGATAACGGGGAATGAACACGCCACCACCCACCCCTAAGCCCGATTGGCGATGCTTTGTGATGCTTTAATACCGTTTTTGGCATGCCTTTTTGGTGGGTATTTTATGCAATATATTACCTAGTAAAATCGCATTCGTTTTAAATGAGTTCAAAAACTATAGCTTTATTTACGATTTAGGATGACATCCAGAATGCATTCGAAGAAACAAATGTTCAAGAAATCATTAAACACTATTTCATTTTGAACGCGTTCATTTATTTTTTGCTGGGTAACTTCAAACATGCATGTGTTTAAAAATTCTTTTTTTTTTGTGTAACATAGTACTTCTTTTAAATGAAACAACTTTTCTCACAGTGCTAAATTTTTTACTCACTAAAGCTACGGTCACACTTGGCAAATATTTGCCGAAAAAAAACGTGACCAACAGAAAAGCTAACATAGTATTTACTTTAATTCCAATATATTTTTAAATATTGGTTCGCATTTATTAAAAATAATTGGAGGATTCAAACGGGTGTGTTATCTAGTCATATTGTCATAATGTCTTAATATTTTACAATAGTTTTAAAACGTTGTTGTTGTGCTTCAAACAAAAAGTCCTAATATAATAAGACTTTGTGTGCTGTGTTTATTGTGTTGTCATTAACTACACAGTAGAAATCTGAGCCGAACGACCGAGTCTTTAGTGGAGCCGGTGATAATATTTACAAGCCGGCGCTATTGATATATGATGTATGCATGCAATATGTAAGTATTCCTGAAAATTTTTCATATATAAAAATATGTTCATACATATCTACATACTTATATTTTTATAAGTTTTAATAGGTAAAAATAAATAAATTCAGTAAAGTGCGACTTTCTCTCGCACACGAAGGGTTTCGTTTTTGCCCTTTTTTCATTTTGACAATTTCCTCATGTTGCTTTTTTGTTTAATTTAAAGTTTTTTCGTTGTTTTGCCGATTTTTTTGGTTTTGGCGCTTTTTAATTTTTGTGATATTTTTCGTTTTTTTTTTTTTTTTGCGATTTTTCGTTTTCTGCAATTATTTTGCTTTTTGGCTTAAGTCAAGAATACAAACGTTGTTGAAAATGAAAATAAAAAATCATGAGGCAATAGCCCTTTTTAGAACAACAATTTTTGCCAAATGTTTTTCGGCGCTCTCTTTTGGTTCCGGAGTTACGGCGTTCAAAACTTTTATTTTGAACTGGGCATAACTCCTACAATTCTGCACGGATATAAACGATATGTATATAATTTTAAAGTGCTCTAAAATACCTTTCTACTTATATATTAAATCCATTAGCCCATTGTGAACCAAATGCAATTTAAAAAAATTAACCCGACTTTTTACGTAAAAACACCGTTATCTCAAAAAGTGATTCATATAACGGTACTTAACCATGTATAAAAATTCCTTTTGTTTTTACGTTTTTTTTTTGCTTTTTGACGTTTTCCCAGTTTTGGCGATTTTCCCGGTTTTGAAGATTTTTTCGGTTTGTTGGTTTTGGCGATTTTTTTCGTATTGGCGCTTTTTTTGTTTTGCGCTTGTTTTTTGTTAGGTGTTTTTTCTATTTTTAGCGATTTTTTTAGTTTTTGATAATATTTTGAGTTTTAGCGACTATTTTAGGTTTTAATGCTTTTTTCCGTTTTTACGACTTTTTCGGGTTTTGTCGTTGTTTTAAGTTTTTTGGCGATCTTTTTAGTTTTGTTGATTTTTTTGCGTTTTAGCGATTTTTTTTAATTTTGGTGTTTTTTTTCTTTAAGCGCTTTTTCCATTTTGACCACTTCGTTTTGACATTATTTTAATTTTGGAATTTTTTTGTTTTAGGCTGAGGCCACATGGGCGTTTTTAAAACGCAGCGCTCCTGCTTTTTATATTGAATTTGAAGTTTTGAAAAATTGAGAACTTTCAAATTTAATATAAAAAGCAGAAACCCCGCTTTTTAAAAACGCCCGTGTGGCCTCAGCCTTAGCGTTTTTTTTAAATTTCAAGATTTATCCTTTTACGGTTTCCAAGATACAGCAAATTGTCATAGTCAAAATTTTGTTTGTATACTTTTGCTTTTTGGCGGCCACCGATCGTTGTTCCACTAGCAGCCGTCCGGAAAATTAGTCGGCTTAGTGAACAACAGATGGTTTTGTTTATGTTTATGTATTTTAACAATTTAATTTTGTATGTTCGAAGGAAACATACAGTTAAGGAAAAAACTCTACATACACCCCCTTATTTTGTGTTTTTAAGATATTTGTTAAGCAAATTAATAAAGCGTTTGCATTAATATTTAAAGTACCAAAAACAAAGTTTATTTACAAAACAAAAAGCTAATTCAAAAGCATAACAATAACAGAAATAACAAAAACAATAAAAATTCACGAGAAAAAAGTCTACATACAGTCTTAAAAATCGAATAAAATATTTAATTTCTTTTAAATAAATAAAAGAAAACAATATATTTTTAATATTTTGTAGGACCACCTTGGGCTTCAATAACCGCCTGAAGACGACGTGGCATAGACATCACCAAATTCTCCGTAATAGTGGGCGCAATTTTCGACCACGCCCGTGTTAGGACAGTTTTCAGGGTTTCACGATTTCTGATATCATATTTGCGCGCAGATTTTTCCAAAACGTCCCAAATATGCTCAATTGGATTGAGGTCTGGTGACTGGGGAGGTGTATTGAGCTGTCTTGATGCATGATAAAGAAGCCAGTCTCGAACAATATGAGCAGTATGCTTGGGATCGTTGTCTTGTTGGAAAATCCATTGGTTTCCTAGCCCCAAGCTTTCCACAGATGGCTTCAGATTTTGTTCCAATATTGTCTTATACTGATATCTGTCCATAACGCCTTCAACAAAAACCAATCGACCAACTCCAGATGCCGCCATAGCTCCCCACACCATAACACTGCCCCCACCATGTTTCACAGTAGGTATAATATTTTTGGGATCTAGTGCAGTGTTCGGTTTTCGCCAAACCTTGTTTCGGCCGTCATTCCCGAAAATATTATACTTACTTTCATCTGTAAATATAACTTTCTTCCAAAAATCCATTCCTTTCTGTAAATGTGCCTTAGCAAAGTCCAGGCGAAGTTGACGATTCTTGGCTGAAATAAATGGCTTTTTGCGTTCTGTTCTACTTTTAAAGCCGCTATCATGCAAAACGTTTATTACTGTTCTTGATGAAACAGTAATATTCGAACATCTTGCAAGGTATTCGGCTAATTTTGGGGCACTTATTTTTGGATCATTTTGGACTTCTTTAAGGAGACTACTAACATCGCGTCTTGAAAGCTTCTTCAGTCTTCCAGATCGTGGCTTGTTTTCGGTACTGTTGGTGTTTTTATAGTTTTTGACAATAGTTTGCACTGTAGAGCGACTTAATTTTACTATTTTAGCAATTTCCCCGTAAGATTTGTTTTCTTTTCGAAGGTTAACCACCAAATTTCGAACTGATTGCTGTATTTCTCTTCTATTTACCATTTTTAAAGTTAAAACGTGTTTTACGAATCGCTTTCTGAATTTAAATGCTTGCAATGTTTGTGAAATAAAGCAAATCAAGAAAATTAACGGTTCTTTTCCATTTATCTTCTTCATATTCTTATGCATTTTAAGAGTTGCCAATGCTGTATGTAGACTTTTTTCGCACCGATTTCTATCTTTATCGCCAATAATTTATAAATGATCAATATTTTCAAACTTTTTTTTCTTCCAAAATTCTTAACTATTAATGTCGTAAACACTAACATCAAAACTATGTTTAATATTATCACTAGTTCTCTAGAAGTTGAAAAAAGTAGGGTGTATGTAGAGTTTTTTCCTTAACTGTATCTAGATTTTAGTTAAGAATTTAGTGTTTAAACCATGATCAGGTAAGGTCTTATGTATTTACTTGAGTTTGTAGTTACTTGAGTCTGCCATTACAATGTCCAATATGCAATTTTCGCACAAACCGGCTATTCTTTTTGTTTTTTCGCTTGTTCTTGGCATCTTAATTCCAAATGCATATAATTGTTTTTTTTTTAATCAGCTGACTCAAATTTGAAATAGCACGCTAAATTATGATGGGGTGCTCACACCAGTCATATTTTTTCGTGTTATTATTTTAAGACATATGACCTTATGACAACCGTTTGAATCCCCCAAATAAAAAAATAGCTTTTTACAGCATAATTAAGTTTATTTTGTGATAAAAAAACCAAGTTAATTCAAACTAAACTTTAACAAAGTAGTGGTTACATTTTTTGGGCATATATTTGCCAAGTGTAAACGTACCTTAATACAACTATAGTTGTGGTTTTGACTTCACTGATTTAAAGTAAGATTAATTAAAAAATACTTACCCTGATTTACTTTTTGATGGTTACGTTTAAAGCTCGCTATGATACGTATTTAAGAACTGATTCTAATTTTATATTCCAATATAAAAGCTAACAGATATTTAAATAACGGAAAATTAAAAAGTTTCTTTTAAAAATTTCCATAATTGTTTCAGTTTATCTGTCGCTTCATCAACTTTTTCTTTAGGAAAGTTCAAAATAATTACAACAAATTAGTGGCTATAATTATGTATGTACTTATATGTACTAGTTGTGTGTACAAGGCTATATACACCACGGGACATTCTATACTCTCTATGAGAAAGGAAACATCTGATTAATAAATATGTACATGCAGCCATCGCATATGTAAAAATTACGTGTGCAATATTTAAACATTTAACCACGTATGTATGAGCAGCTGAATCTAATTTTAAAATGTAAATAAAAAAGTATATATACTATACATATAAAATAAAAATATTTAACCACATTGCACATTAATATATTTGTTAAATAATGATGCTGTTTGAATTAGAGGGCTGCACGAATATACTCGAAAGTACTCGTATGTTTGTGTGTATGCATGTATGGCTTTTAGTATGGATGGTCTGTATATATGTATGTATATATGTATATTAGTTCGTGGCTATGTATGTACACACATGTACATTCATATATAGATAAGTACATACATAAGAACATACATATACGCACACTCGAAATTCGTACGAGTACATTCTGCAATTACATATGAGTACACTTTGCAGCTCTCTAGTTTGAATAAAATTACCAACACATGGCCTGTTTATGGAAACACCGCGATCAGGGGTGCCAGATTATTTTGATGAAAAAATCGGCATATTTTCGAAAAAAAAAAATCGGCACTATCAGCACTTCAATTTAAAAAAATCTGCAAAAAATCGGCGAATAAAAATACAAATTTTAATGCAATAAAATACATTTTTATTAACAAAAATAGTTAACAAAACAGAACAACTTAGCATTAACTAATGTTTACAACATAAACATCAATATTAAATAGAAAACATTCGATTTAATTGTTTTGGTTTTTAAAATTATTTCTTCTGTTAGCTTTGGTCAAAAAACCCTTGGCTTTATTTCTTTTATTTATGTATTGTTTGGTTCCCAGCAAACACTTTTGACGATTTCGGTCCGAATTCGTCACAAAGTCTGCACAAGATGCCGAATTCGTATCCGAAGTCGGTCGGAGTGATATCTTGTGGACAAAAAGCAAGACTCTTAAGTTAAGAAAATTCTCAAAATATATTCCATATAGCCGTGATGAAAACATAGATATTATAGAACGCCTATTCAAACCATACACATAACGAATGATGTTGTTAAAGGCGACGTTTAATTTTCTCTTAAGGTGGAGGTACATACCACGCGTTACGCGGCAACACGTTTCTTACTTTTCGAACTTTTAACGCTTTAAGAATGGCAAGTTACACACCACGCTTTTGATGCTCTTCTGCTTATACAATTTCAAGCCTTTGCCGGCTATATTTTGTCTTGCCTTTAAGTTTCATTTTTCTTTATATATTTAATGTAGTTTTCATCCATTTTTTAATAAAAAAAATTAATTTCTAATAATTTATTTCCATTAAACAAACATTTTAGCATATGGCAGCACTACCTGTCATTTTGTATACGACGCGTGAAAGTTGAAGAATGTACGCGCGTCGCAAACTTCTCTTTGTATCTTGCCTTATGGAAACGCACTATTTCAACTTTTTTGACAGAAGTCTTTAACGCATTAGCGTATTTAACGCATGCTATGTACCTTCACCTTTACTAACGTAGTCACATTCAGCAAACAGTTCACATCCGTGCAGTAAAACTGGAATTAAATAATTTTTTGCAAGAATAATCTATATCTGAATAGGTGTACAATAGGGTGAGGCGTCAGATTTTTTTTTTCGAATTTCAATTTCGAATAGCAAAAAAAGGTTGCATTTTATTTTTAGATACATGGGAAAAATAATGAAAAAAATATTGGGACCTACTTTTAGCCCTCTACCGCAGTATCAAGATTTTGAATATGAGATCAAATCGATCAATTTGTAAAACATCATATGATGCAACATTATATATTCTTTATATCTGTTATAACTCATTACACTCAAAATATCCACTATTTTATACATACAAGGTCAGATTTCAGACAAACTTAATATGAAATAATTAAGCAAATTTTCGAACTAAGTCTTTCTCATATCTTAAAAAAAAAACACTTTCTAAGATAATTTGAGGTAGCTCAACACGAAAATGATTTATTAATTTTTCTTAATGCGCGTTTTCCCGATATTCGTGAACAAAATTTTTTTTTGCTTTTTTAGTTTTTTCGTTTATTGGCAAAATTCTGAGAACGGCTCATCTGAATAAAATAAATTGCACACTGTTGTATAGATATCTCTCTATTCTTTCATTCAATAAACTGGTTGTGCCGATCGTATAAAAATGTATAGAGTTACAGGCATTAAAAGTTTAAAAAAGTATATTTTTAGACCTTCTCCCAAAAACTATAATTTTAAATTGCTCCATTAAGATGAAAAAATATACTAAGTATTTGTTTTCGGGCTGTATTTCAAAGATAATCTTGTGACGATCACATGATGGATGCAATCGCTGAATTCTGATAAAAAATAAGAAAGTTATTAGCCCTTAAGCGAAAACAGCTATATTATTTTTTAGTTATTTTTCATAAAAAATTAATTTAAATCAGTTTGTATTAAAGAAATTTTTTTTGATTGAAAATAATTTTGTATGGGAAATAAAATCAGATTTTTTCACTTAACGGCTTATAAATTTCTTATATTTTATCAGATCTCTACGATCTTAAACTTTTTTCATTCTGCATAAAAATGTTTTTTACGTGTAGCCTTAAAAAAATCATTAAAATTTTTTTCTATATTAATGAAGCAAATTAAAATAAAAATATAATTTCTCTAGCTTCCAGCCGTGGTAGAGGGCTAAAAGATATGTCGAAAAAATTAAAAAAAAATATATATTTTGTATATAATTTAGCTAGATGCAACATTCGGAGGTATTCGAAATTTATTAAATTACTTTTTTTTTCTTCAAACACCGACGCTCCACTCTAGTGTACAATGCTGAGTTGGCCCAATAGTTCTTAGCATTGAGAAAGTACGACCACAAGCATAATTTATGTGATCGGACCAAGTGAGTGTATTGTTAAAATAACTAGATTCTTCGCGTGATTCACGATTTCTTGTTTGATTATTAATAAATATATTTGGTTTAATATATTTTGCATTAGTCGTTTCTGAATTACAATGCATTTCGATTTGTTAGGATTGATTCCAAGGCCATTAACTGATGCCGAATTATTAATACCATTAAGTTGCCAGTTTAAAGACATAATGCATTGATCAAGCATGCTATTATTGCAAGTAGTATAGAGTTGAACGTCATCAGCGTACATTCTAATCTTACAGTCAGTTAATATACTTGGGAGATCATTTCAATACATTGAGAACAACAGAGGGCCAACTAATGATCCTTGCGGAACTCCTCTTGTCACGGGAAGTGTTATTGATTTTTTGCTATGTGTTTCAACATATTGGTATCTTTCACAAATATATGTTGACAATAATTGAGTGGCTGTCGAAGAAAAATTAAAAAACTTACTTAACTTACTACAAAGAATGTTCTGATTCACAGTATCGAAAGCCTTGGAATGATCTAATAGCAATAGAAAGGCAGTTTTACCATTATCAACTTCCTTTCGTAATTCCTCAGCAACATCTAATAGGGCAGTTATACAGCTATGTTTTTTCCTAAAGCCAAATTGGTGATCTCTAAGCAAATTATTATTGTCTAGAAAACGAGTTAATTGATTATGCAAAATTTTTCGAAGGCTTTTGAGAGGAATGTAGTAGTATGGCAATTGGTCTATAATCAGAACCAGTTTTTGGAATGGGTACGATTTTAGCTATTTTCCAGTTCGAAGGGAATTGACTTGTGGTAAGTATTTTATTGAATATAAAAGTAAGTAAAGGAAGCAGCTGTGGTAATAGAATTTTTTAGAAATTTTGGATTTATCCCATCCGCTTGCCAAGACATCACATTGATCAACAGCAGTGAAAGAAAAGGGGAAAACAGATTCACAATTAGTGCTAGGACGATTGTGGTAATAATTCTCAATAGGCTGTACATTTTGATTTTTCCGGTAGAAGCTCAAAGGTCATTTGTGCAGGTCTTGAGCGCAAAGCATATATCTCAAAAATGGAGTTTTTTAAAAAAATATATGTTAAATATGAAACTCTTTTCTATACACTTAGAAAGCTTCAAGCTGTTGGCGCTTCTAGATTGGGAGTTATAGAACAAAAAAAGGACTAAAGTTTGATTTAAGTTTATTAAATATTTTTGAAATGTTTTTTTAATGTATTTTTTGAAGCAATTATTAAGTGCTGAACACGGGAAAAATGTTTTCTTTTTCATCACGGCCATTGTCCAGATAAGTGAACATTCGTGTTTCTCGTTCTATACTTGTCTTTAAAGTGCCATATAGAGTCAAAGGCTGACCCGATGAAATTTTTTTATATTTTTTTTTACAAACACAACCCGCGGAGGGATTACCTTGTCTGCGAAAAAAAATTCAGGGTCTATGGCGGGAATCAAACCTACGACTCCATCCATAGTTTTATAATTTTATTGCATCGTCCATATGATTTCTAAAATTTTAAGCCATAAAGGACAGAAATCGCATAAAAGCTAAAAATGCTATATTGAAACAAAAAACGAGAACATTAGCATTTAAAATCACTAGTAAATTTTTTATTTTTTTTAACTGCTAGACTTTTCGTTTTTTCATTATAGTCGAAAAAATTATACGTGTCTCGGCGATTTGCTGTCGCACGTCTGAATGTCGAGAAATTCGATTTTTACGTCTTAAATATCTTGGAAACTGAACTAGATGGATAGACGCCCAAAAAACTATGGAATTTCTCATAACACAACTCGATTAATTTTAAAAGAGTACCATAAACAAAAACGTGATCATACAAGTTGTGTGGCTCTACTACACATGCATATGTGTTATTTAAAATATGCTATTAGAAAGCAACAAACAAATTTAGCTCTATTTTCTGGCTTTAAACTAAATATTTTAGCTCTATTTTAAACATGACCTAGCTTTATATTATTTCAAAATCTGGTCACAATTCCAATACATCTGAAACGCGCAAAACACAATTTTAAATCGAAACATTGCAATAGTACTGACTTATTAACTTTAAAGTTAAGTTTGCGATTTTAATCGTTTAAATCTCGTAATATAATGCATTCTTATTGAGAACGAAGTATGTATGTGCAGCACTGGCAAAATCTAAAATTTAAATTTAAAATAAGAAATAACAACCCAGCTACTTACATTAGCAAATAAGTTAGAAATATTTTCCATTTAAATGTTTTTAAAATAATTGCTTCACAATGGACAGCATATTTTACTGTTTTATGTATTTGGTAAATTTCAATTGTTACATCTGATGATTTTATTCTTTAAAGTCTAACCATATCACAGCTCAAAAAGGGCCTCTTGCAAAAGAAAACCCTGGTCTCAATTTTAGTCGAATTTCAGCATCAATAGAAAATTTAATTCAAACAGTAATTTTTTTTGCAACCAACATGACCTGCATGATGCATGAAATGTTGAAAATGCAGTCTGCATTATTAGAGGCCGTATTAAACTAACCATTAACTTTAAAATCTGTTTCTGCAACGCAAACGGCATCCATCAACATACAAATGAACTCGAATACTTTATGATGGCTAGATAAATTGATGTTATGGCTATCTCTGAGACGCATTTGGCATCTAGAAGCTTTTTTAAAATCAACGGATATACTCTGTACCATAGAAAACATAGAAGCCTGACTGATGGCAAATAGTTGTCAGAAAACTAAGTCGGTTGTCAAAAAACCCAAGTATAAGAATGTATTAGTAGAACATTTTGTATTAGTATTGGTATAAATAAAAATTTCCCCACAGCACCAAACCATACTTATTATAACTTGCCAATAGCTAAAGTTAAGATGTTATCGGACAGATAACTCGTTTTTCATTATTATAAGTAGACTTTAAGCAAAATCTTTCCGATAAGCTAAAGGAAAGTTCTTCTTGTGTTTAAATTTAATGTGAGGTTTGTGCTATTGGAGCTGCCATAGTTTTTGAAATTATTGAAATAAAAGAAACATTGCAACAATTTTCGAGCACAGTTTTAGGAGGAAAAACAAACTTTTTTTCCTTTGCTGTGTGTATTAAAAGTATTTTAAAGTGACGCCTAAAGGTAGTAATCGATGTTTGATCTGGTATTGCCAAGTTTTGAAATAAGATAAATTTTATTGTACAGGGAAGTTGTAATAATAATAGTTACAGGTCACTGTATTCCTCATTTTAGCTATGGTTAACTTTTACAAATGCGTACTTTACAGGTAAGTTGTAATAACGGGCCTTAGTTGTACAAAAAGTATTTTACAAAATTTATATTTTTTAAACACAAATTTTTAGTTATTATACACAATTAATTTCGCATTAATTAATGAAAATATGAATTTAGAATCGTTTTTAATGCATTTGAGCTCAAAAAAATTTGATTCGCTAAATATATTTTTGCAATTTTTCTATTTGGAACTAAAAAAAAAATATCGCAAATATTGGCTGAGTAGTTAACGCGTTTGAATACAAACCCTGAGGTATTGAGTTCAATACTGTTCTCTCTACTCTATCCATTTCCCAAAGAAGGTAACACATTAATTAATTAACTGGTAGGCATTAATTGCCTGATTGTGTTACTTCTCTTTAAAAAATGCAATACTGTTGAATAAAAAATGGTTGAAAACTTTGGTAAATTTCAACACACAAATGTCAACAACTTTAAAAAATATTTTAAAATTACAGCAAGAAGAAAATAAAATGTATACCAAAACAAATAAAAGAATTAAATGAAATGAAAAAAGTGTTTGTGTGAGCAAAAGAGATAGATTTTACCGCATTTTCAAGTGCAAAAAATACGCTCTTCGATGTGTGTTGAATTGCCTCTCTCAAGTTTGTTGAATACACAAGAACTATACGTGTAAGATAGTTGTAAATTTTTTATAGACAGGCCGAGAGTTGGAAATCTACATTTATCTATGCTCTGTACGACACCAAGGACCCTAAGGTAGGTAGAGCTTGTGGTGGCTCGGCTATACTAATAAAAACGCGATTAAAACTACTTAATGGCTGATCATTGTAAAGACTATCTTCAAGCAACTTCTATTGCAGAGTCAATATAGTACATTTTTCAATTCACTAGGCCCACGCTTTTTGGCCCCCGGTGACTGCAACGCTAAGCATACGTTCTGGGGATCGCGACTAATAACTCCTAAAGGTCGCGTTTTGTTCGACACAATTTCTAAAATGGGTTTAAATGTAATTTCAAGTGGTCAGCCAACCTATTGGCCAAGAGATCGACTAAAAATTTCTGATTTTTTTTGATTTCGGAATGATAAAGGGTGTGTTCAGCGAAATGATCAAGTTGAAGCATCTTTAGATTTGTCCTCAGACCACTCACCTACGATGACAACCACACGTATTAATTGGTTGAAATACAAAAAATATTTGAGTACTCATTACACAGAATATATTCCATTGACAACGCCTGCACAGAAAAAACTAAATTTCATTTTCTGTAAAGGAATTCAACGAAATAGTAAATATTTTGTCTTTGAACGGACCTACAAACGAATTTGTAAATATAGACAAAAATACCTCAACAATTTCATTGAAAAAAAACGTGTTTTTTTTCATTGAACAAATTGTTTAAATCTATAAAACAATTTGTCTAAAAATATTTACAAGTTCTAGACAAAACAATTTACTAAATCAAACAAAAATATTTACTGGATTTTCTGAAAAATATCACAATATTTCGGTCTGGATTTAATAAACAATTAGTCTAAAAATTCTAAAAACTATTAAGGAAAATAATTTACTTAATCAAACAAAAATACAAACAAAATTTTTGTCTGTGTCATCATCATCATCCATTAAGCATTTATGATATTTCACTTTGTTAAATGTGTTCAAGTCTGAATGTTTATCTAATGAGAATTAATGCAACGACATTAACTAATCGATTCACTCAAAAATCTTTTGTAAACCAACTTGGTACAATTGCATTCCTCTTGCTATGATTGTTGTTGTTGTTATTTGTGTGTATGTCGTCATGGGGATGGTTTTTTACGACACAGTTTTTATTGTTGTTTTTGGTGTTTGCGTTCTAAATAAAAGTCAAACAAACAATTCATAGATTATGGACAGAACATTTACTGAAAATTAAATTTATTTTTAGACAAACTTTTGTTTGAAAATTTTTTGGGGATACTTTTTTCTGTGTGATGACATAGATGACTCTATTAAAATGTTTGAGGCAAACCTTAAGCAATCTGCTCTAAATGCTACTTCTACAAATCTTCAAGTGAGATATAATAAAATCTATTCAGCAGATGTAGAACGGCTTTTATCTGAAAAAAGAAGAGTTCGTACATAAATCCAACGTTACACATCCCCTCAGATAAAATCTATGCTGAAAGAATGTACCAAACGCTTAAAACACTACTAGAATAGCAAAAAACTGCTTCTCTGCAAAAATTTCTGAATGGGATCGACGCAACACCACAAACAGACTATTTGCTATGGCGAGCAGCCAGAGTCTTCAAAAGACCGGTGATATATACGACTTCATTGCGAGGTTCGAATGGAGACTGGGCAAGAACTGACGCTGAAAAGGGTACTCTGTAAACCACTTGCAGAAAGTATTTACTCCAAATACGTCTGATACTATAGTTGAGCTGCCACCAGTACTCGATGTACCAGATGTTCTTTTGAGGTTCAATATTCATGAGATAGAACACTGTATTGCGAGCTTAAACTCGAAAAAAGTTTCAGGTGCTGATAAAATGAGCAATAAAAGGCTCTTAGATCTACCCTATAATGCAAAAAGGATAATTCTGTTTATTATTAATGGTATTTGCGCCTCAAATGCTATCTCACAATAAAAAATTCAAATTATTATTGGGTATTTTAAAATGTCAGACCACAACCTTAGTAGCTGCTTGTCATCATCATCGTTATATCTTTATTCATCTAGATCATCTTGATTTGAAGGAGACTGACGATTTCGTCTGTGCAGCGTACCATTGACAAATAAAAAAAAAAACCGCACTTTCATTCATACGTAGTACATACATATATGCACATGTATGTATGTACCATACATACATATGTACATACGTAAATATCAAAAGATACCCAGCGGAAAAACTCAGAAGGCTTTCTTACTTCAGGCCTTATTAAAGGCATTTTTAGACAGTTTTTATCTAACCGCTAAAGAATTCCTTACAGAAGGCTTCGGGTCTTCCGTATAAAAGATAAGATACACATTCCGTATTCGCTTCTATGAGAAGCGAGAAGAGAAGAAATAGCATCCTTTTTTTTTGTCAAAGCGTTGTCAACTTTTCAATTTCAAAAAGCACTAAAACAAGTAAAATAACGCGTAATATTAAAAAAAAGCACAGAATTTTTTTTTTCATTTTTTTCGACAATGTCTGGATTTTTACCCTGTCCGGTTATAATGAAATTCTACATACATATGTATATGTATATTCATTCTACTCTTACATGCGTATCACATGCTCAAGAATTACTCCTCTTACGGCTATCAAGTCTAAGCCTTGACATTAGAGCGGATCGATTTATTTTTCGAAATATACCCTTAGAGAATGGAAAATTCAACAAAAAATATACTAAACCGATTTTACAAAATTAAATATATATTTAAACCTATATTACCATATTTACACTATGCAACTTTGTTGCATGCAATTTTCATTTTAAGTGAGAGTGTTGAAACAGAAATGTACACATTTTGTATTTCTTCTCTGTCTTTCTCACTGAAAAAAGAGAGTTGCATGCAACAAAATTGCATAGTGTAAATATGGTATATGTCTCAATCTTCATAGGTCATATTTTACAGGCCTCTAAAATTTGACCTCTTGCCCCTTCCGATTTTTATAAAATTTGGTACAAACGATGCTTCTGGTATAACTAGTATTAGTGCAAAATCTTGACTGAATATATGTACTTTCTGGATCGCGAATTATAGCGACTTTGGTTGGTTGGTATACGTGGCTGCCTACTACACGCAAGCAATCAAGTAGAATCAATAAAATTCCATTTTGACAGACCACTACACTCGTCAGTGTCAACCCATGTAGGTTCGAACCCACATCTCGGATCCGGTTGTAGGTACTAGATCCAACCCGTCGCATTGAGATGCCTAATCAGGCCACCTAGACCAATTTCTGCTAGCTCTGATAGATCGTCTAGTATATTGCTGCCGAAGAATTTGTGTCTCCAGAGGTGCAAGGCCGGGTACTCGCAAAGAAAGTGAAAAACTGTTTCTTTACTTTGATCCCGGCAGCCACGGCAGAACGCACTGTAGGATAGGCCTATTCTGTTAGCGTGTCTGCCGATCGCCCACTGCCCCGTTACTACTGCGACGAGCCTCGAGATGACTCTACGGTTTCTGTTAGTTAGTTGCGTTGTGCGCTTATCGTTGTAGCAAGACCACATCTTCCTAGCCACCTTACACGTGCTTAACTTGCGCCACCTGTCTTCAGCTTTCTGCCGATAATGTTTGAAAATATAGTTTCTAATAGTGCCAAACGGCATGGCTACCGATTCAGCAGTGGTGAAGTCCATAGCAGAGCCAGCCCTGGCCAGCTCATCTGCCTGTTCATTGTCAGGAAAGTTATTATATGCAGAAACCCAGATGAGGGTAACGTCTGCCTGACGACCTAATCTGGATAGCATGTTATTGCACTGGTGTGACCTTAGGGACAGAAGTGCCGCCTGACTGTCGACGAAGAATCCGACTCTCTCCTGAACACTTCTGTCAATTAACATTCTGCCCGCCTCCCCAGCCAGCCAGCCAGCCAGGATTTCAGTCTGAAATACAATGGCTTCGGTGGGAAATCGCAAGGAGAGTCTTACCCCAAGGTCATTCCAGAAGACTCCGGAGCCTACACGAAGACCAAACATTCTCCGACAGAAGTAGTAGGCAACTGAGGCCTTTCTGACTGTGTTGAACATTTAGGCCCCTATTATGATTCATAACTAAATTGATAGTTGAGTCGTAGTTGTCAAATTCTTATTATGGAATACAACTTCATCAAAGCAGTTGTCTCAGTTTTTTATCAGTTGTGTTTTGATTTTTATTTTGACTATTGTGTTACTTTTAATTAATGTTAAAATGGTACTTTTAGGCGCCAATCTATCCCATTTGTCAACCCATTTTTTTGCCATATCCATAAAACATAAAATCTCAAGAAAATATAGTAAGGCCAAAACTAAAAATATTTAAAATATTTTGTGATGGCTACTATGGTTTCAAAAAACAGAGAGTATATATAAGAAAATTTTTCGAAGACAACTGAAATAAATTAGTTGTCAATTGTAATACAAAAAAATGGTTGAGTTGGGTTGTAGCATTGACAACTCAACCTAGTTGTCGAATTTCGTTGAAATCGAAGATGCTCAAAATATAAACTTGTTTTTAAAAGAAAAACAGCTGATTGCTCGAATGTACTTCTTATACGGACCTGTCTTTGAAAATCACTGTGATTTGAAATTACGTGATTTATAAACAAAGTATTAATAGCTGACTTGTTAGTGGGTTTTTATTGTATTTTAAGTTTTTGTCATTTACAATAAAATATTTTGTTCGAATTTCCAACGCTATAAATCGTGCAATTTACAAAGGCAACGATTTAGCTTTCATTAATTTTTTGAAATCACCGTGATTTAATATCTCGTGATTTGCAGAACAGGCCCGATAAATTTGCTATTTTTATTTTTCTGCAAGACTGCAAAAAAGTATGTTTAGGAAATAGTTCCATTAACAAAAAATCTTACCTTTAAAAAAATATTTTTTAGACAAACAAATTTATTTTGAAATTTTGGGTTTAGTGCCACTGTAACAAAAAAAGCACTAAAAGTTAGATTAAAAAAGTATCGACCACTAACTCTAAAAATTTTCTCTTCGAAAAGTTGAAAAAGCATTAGAAACAGCGCGAAGAGCACCGATTTTACAACGCTGGTTTTATTCGTTAAAGATGTACTTTATAAATAACAAACATTATTCTGACATTCTTTTTTCGCAAATTTGTATATATAGCTGAAATTTACGTACAATAGACATCATACGTTTTAGTATTGTCGTTTATGATGGAGCTGATTAACTTATACTTATACGGGGAAACTATTCACATCCTTCTTAATAAATACATTCGTATAAAAATTACTTTAGATGAAAGGAAATAATTCGAAATAAAAAATTGCACAAATCAAAAATAAATAAGCCGCTATAAAAATACCGAGACTAAAAAAGTTTACCTCCATTTGCTTTTTAACAGACCTTCCTTAGAAACCCTTCAAAATGACATTTTTAGAAGGTCTTTTGTCAGGCCTTCCAGAACTAGCAAACGGAAGACCGGAAGACGGGCCTTGTTTATCCAAAAGAATGAGTACAGAGGCCTTCTACAAGGCATTCGTTCTCCTATTTCCCGCTGGGTACTTTCGTCTGTGTTTCACATCAGTGTTGTCAGATTAGGGGATTTATCCCCGAATCGGGGATTTTTGAAATGGGGATGAAATATTTGGTTTGGGGATTGGGGAAGTCATTGGGGTTAATTTTTATGCTTTGGGGATCTTAGGAGTTTATTTTTGGGTATTTTTATTTTACATAATATATTTTTTTTATTTATTTCTTGGATTATTTTAATTTCAATACATACTTTGCGTATCAACGAGAAACGCTTGCAATGAACTCAATAAAAATAAATATAAGAAACAAAATCCAGTACGATTTTACGAATTGCTCGAATCTCTGTTGAAAATTAATACACATTTTATAAATAATACAATTTATTGTGACAATTTTGATCCATGTCTAGAAATGGTGAAATTGTTTAACACTAAAAGTATGTACTAAACTTTTTCTTTAGGCAGTGATAAAAAAGATTTTGGGGAATTTCGGGGATGAACATTTTCAAATTGGGGATGCGACTCGAAAAAAATCTGGGAACCCTGTTTTAAATAGTTATTTTTTAATCATTTATAAAGCTTTCATGATAATAACTTTAAAATTGCAGTAATTAGAAGTAGGACCTTGTGATAAATAAATTAAATGCCAGTATAAATTAATTGCATGTGTGCGTGAGTTCTGCACAAAATTCAAAACTCTAGTGAAAATAAATTTGTCCACACCATGGGAAAATATCAATATTATTCTTCAGAATGTGAGTGTGCATAAAAGGTGATTGAGTAATTGTATGTGCGTATGTATGTAAATACACATATAAAAGATTTATACATTAGGGTCACCCTCTAAACAAAAAGTCTTCGAATTCTAGTAGTTTAAAAAAACTACTATTAGTACAGTAAAATCGTACAAAAATAAGTCCCAACTTGGCATTTCATACAGTTTGCAATTTTTTTTACGTGTTTAGTTAATCATGTGCTCGTGAGCTTAAGTGCCTGTTTTTGTAAATAAAATAAAAACTTTTGCTAGGGAATTTATATTGAAACAGCAACAAAAGAATTAAAAATTTTTTTGTTTTAAATTCAAATTAACGAAATTTTTTATTTTATTTACAAAAACTGGCAGTAAGTTGAGTTTTCGGGGTCGGGTGAGGTAGGGAATGCTTGTATCTTGAAAGGAACTTCGTTTGGTTAACATCAGCTGATTTCTACTAAATTGTCAAATTATTTTTAAATTCTTTTTCCAGTTTATACCCAGCAAACATAAAATACATTGTTTGAAACAAATAATTAAAAATTTTTTTTTTTAATTTTATTTGAGTATAAATTCGGATAATATCGAATTGATTTATAAAAGCCTCGCCAGTTGGTAATTGCTCTCATTATATGTATATCGTAAAATTAAAAGTAAACGGACGTAACTACACGTTTTTTTTTACAGCAGAAGCAAAAAACAAAAATTTTAATCATTAGAATTTTGTAAATGAAATAAAATAAAACGAAAAATCGCAAATTCAGAGCACAGTCAACACCGTTGTTTATAAGCTCAGGCAATACATGCGTTTGTATGTTTTTTACGTCTTTTTGCATTAAAAAAATACATGAACTTGCAGTTACGTCCGTTTGAATTTCTTTAATAAAGTCGGCATTTTTGATCGCAGGAATCTAAAATTTTGCGTGAATCTGAAACTATATTTAGAATGTTACGAAATGGATTTTTCTGATGTTTTAATTCATCCTTGAAGTGCCTTGAAAGAAGTGAAAGTGCAGTTCTTTCAAAAGTACTTATACTTTTTTAGTTCCACATTTGAAAAATGTTTCAAAAAATTTATGAATAAATGTATGGACATTTCCAGAAAAATTCAACTTTTGTCGCCAAGCACATAAGCTGATTGTTTCAATGGAAAACTTGAATGTTTTTTTAATTCTTTATATTTTTGCGTAGAACATAATTAGTTCTAAATTAAGTAAAAGAAAATGGAAACAAACCTTTAACAAAAAAAAACCCTCTTAGGGGTTGGCTACGGACGCGACAAAAGTGAACTTTTTCTGGAATTACCCATATGTATACCTTCCCAATTTGAGAAACCATTTGCTATTCTTCTTCAGAAAGGTATATTTGAACACAATTCGCAAGTCATCCTCTTAAATTATTCTAATCTAAATATGAAACCCGCATGTTTGTTGGGTATATATCTGTGCCTTGGTGCTAAAAGGGCCAATGTCAAAACAATCACTTTTGAGAAAAAGGCAATTTACATCTAAGTTTTCTGTATGAGTTCATAGCAACATTGGCTAGCAAAATCCTTATGAAGCTGTTCTGGGTTACATTAGACATTGGCTATTTCAGCAAAATAGAAGAGAGTGAGAACAGAAACCCAATGCAATGATTAACTCAAAACAGCAAAATATTGACATTGGCCCTTTTAGCACCAAGACACTGATATATGGTGCTTAAATGTGTGTGTGTGTGTGAGTTTTTAACAATTTAAATTGCTTATAACTCCCAAGATATTCGGCGAATTTTTGTAAGTCTTGCGTAGTCCAGTTCTTTGATTTAATCCTATCCAACGGTATACTTTCAGCGAAAATCTCTAGCATATTTTGCGCGTAAAAAATTTATAAAAATTTTACTTAAATATTAATATAAAATTTACAATTTAAACATTTTATTATTTTCTTTTTATTTATTTTCTTTTGTTTGCCTTTGCTAACCCTTTTATACCGACTTCTTGTTAAATACAAACCCCCATATTCATAAAATTTTAAATGAGTTTGAAATGTATTTTATTTCAAAATTTTCATAGAAAATGTTCTTAAAATAGATTTCAAATACATTCTATTTTTTTATGAATATGGGAGAAGTATTTTAATTTATTAGTATTAACTCACAATTACATTCTAGCACTATTTTTAGTGCAAAATTGTATGACAAAACTCGTTAAGATCATTTTAAATTTTGCCACTTATACTAACTTCATGCCAATTTTTCATTATACATAATGCCGATAGAAATTAAATTTAAATTGTATGCTTCTCTTCTTTAGAAACCCTTAAAGGCCGTTTCAGACTACATATAATACAAGTATTAATACTTTTGAGGAAAATGAAACCCTGATATGATAAATTGTTATTATTTTTTTTTTAATTTTCAAACAACAATTAGATCAGGTAGGCATTTTCTTCAAAAGTATTTATTAATACTTGTATTATAGTCTGCAAATATTAATAAAATTTAATCGCGCGGATTATGTATATCGAAGTCCAATTTGTGACTACGACAAATTGTGCGTATTGTTTCCCATGACGTGATAATGATGCCTTTACATTTTGAATTGGATTTAAATCGGGGCTGCAAGCATACCAATCCGAACAGTAATGTTTCCGGACAGAGGAGCGTTTTAATTGCCTTGGAGCTGTGAACAGCAGCATTATCATGCTGAAAAGTCCAGTCTACAGAAGGCATGTTATCACCAAAATTAACAAGGACATCATGACGAAACTCTATATACTTTTCACTGTTCATTTTTCTAGAATATTGGAGACATTCGCGTGACAGATATTGCTGCCAAAATCATAACAGATTCTCTCCTGAAATTTCTACTCAGTTTGTGATCTTTTTAGCACTTTTGTTCTGCTAATATTTCTGAAATCCAAATCTCGATGGCTTCGATGAATTTCAGAAATATTGGCAAATTGTGGTAAATTTGTAGCAAAAGAGAAACTATTTTTCTCTTAAATTCGTTACTACTTTTACTGTTTTTATGTGTACTCGAACGCTTTTGGAGTAAAAGTACACAGAAAAAATTATCACCAAAAATTTTTCAAACAAAAGTTTGTCTACAAATAAATTTAATGTTCAGTAAATGTTCTGTCTGTCCATAATCTATGAATTGTTTGTTCGACTTTTATTTAGAACGCAAACACCAAAAACAGCAAGAAAAACTGTGCAAACTGTGTAAAAAACAACCCCGATGACGACACACACACAAATAACAACAACAAAAATCATAGCAAGAGGAATGCAATTGTACCAAGTTTGTTTACAAAAGATTTTTGAGTGAATCGATTAGTTAATGTGGTTGCATTAATTCTCATTAATTTTTTAGAGTATTTAGATAAACATTCAGACTTGAACACATTTAACAAAGTGAAATCGCATAAATGCTTAATGGATTATGATGATGACGCAGACAAAAATTTTGATTGATATATAAAAAAAAAATCCACTTAATATTTTTGTTTGATTAAATAAACTCTTTTGTTTAGTATTTATTAGTATTTTTAACCCCCGACTAAAAAAGGGGTGTTATAAGTTTGTAGTGTGTGTCTGTGTATCTGTGTGGATGTACGAACCCTCGTACAGACCAAACGGATGGGCCGATTCTGATTTAGCTTTTCTGTTTGAAAGGTGACGTGATCGAGAGTGTTCTTAGCTATGTTTGAATAATATTGGTCCAGCCGTTTAGAAGATACCACATCTTTTCTAGATGTATTCTCTTGAATCTGTGTTTCTTTGACACTGTAGCTCCCAAACGGCTACATCGATTTGAAAGGTCACTTGATCCCAAATCTTCTAATCTATGTTTGAAGAAAATTGATCCAGCTGTTTTGAAGTTATCATCTATTTTCTTCGGGGTTTTTTTAAAATTTTAATTTACTGCTTGACTCACGATGTCGACAAGTCGAGTTCGTTCTCATATTTATATTGAGAACAATAATAAAAAAAATTAAAATTGTTTTTGTTTTCAATATAAATATGAGAACGAACTCGACTTGTCGACATCGTGAGCCAGGCAGTTAATGTTATTAGACTAATTGTTTTATCAATACAAAGTTTGTATACAGTTCTGCTGCGGTATTTAGATCGTGTATGTATGCGAAGTTGCAAAACATTGCATCAACTTTGAAACCGATACCCTGATTACTCTTCTGCGGCGTTTCTGATACTTGTCGACGACGTTTTGAAAAGGTATGCATTGTCAATGTTTTGTACTGAGACGATATGAAACACTATACATTGTTCGAATACAAAGCAATTGACGTTTTGGAAGTCAGCCTATAGATATATGGGACTATGGGATTATGGGACTTGCTTGCATCTCTTGATAAAATAACCTGTCAGGTCATTTTCATTTTCCCATGTACTGTGAATGGCAGCAAATTATTATGGATTTAACAAAAATTAATAATAGTTATACAGAACTGTAATGCTCCTTTAGCTTGTACTGCACGAGTGTTTTTAAACATTTAATTACATATATTTAAATAATAAAGTAAAAAGTTTTTTTACGCCGTTTAACTTTAAATATTTGCTTAGAAAATAGCACACAATTTGTTGACTTTCTCAACCATTTAACTTTAATGCGAAACGACGAAACGTCTTAGTCTTCATTATAATTTAATTTTTTACTCGTGTGGTTTTCATTTGCTAGAAATGCTATTCGTAATTATAAATATTAAATGAATCAACAGATGTACAGTGGATGAAGATTTGCTATGTATGTGTGTGCATTTGGGGTGCTTGGATGGCCTTCCCTGCTCCGATTAATTTCTATTTTCCATACATTTTCTGTGTATTTTTTCATTTATGTGTAATAAAATATGCAAAATGCGAAAAAAATCAGCTGATATTGACACAAGTAAATGGTTGTTGCTATTATTAAAAATATCATGTACTATATTATATGATTGTATGTGTGTTTATACTTTGAATTCGATTTTATTTTCTTCAAATCATTTAAAATTCATTTGATAAATACATATTCCTTCAAATAGAATTTTAAAGAAATTAATAATTATGGATGGAAGCACACGACGGCGTTTTAAAAATGCTTGTTTCTTCGTTTTTGAACTAAATTTGCTTTTTTGGAAGTATTATTATCTACTAGTCAGCATTAGTAGAACTATATTTACCTCTCTAATTCTTTTCTTATTGAAAATGATTATCTAAAATATCAGGCAATGTTCCCAAACCATTAACCTTTTTTCAAAACCGTTAACAGTGCCTTTTTAAAACGATCTCAGTCTAAGCAGCAGCGATAAGCGAAATTTTTTGAAAGTTAAGAGCTATGTATATAAATAACAAAAGCTTGGAATGAGGTTAGCATAAGTGGCGAAATTGAACTGGATATTAACTTGTTGTTCCATATAATTTGACGTTAAAAATTTACATAGAATAGAATATAGTAATGAGCCACGACTACAATCTATAGTGATTTTAAATGTCCAATGGTGTGGATGACAAGTTTTTGTTATCTCTACGTCCGTAAGTATTCAACTTCAAGTCATACTAAAAATATATGCAAGCTCGCTTTGAATTTTCGAATATAAAAAACAATTGAATAGTTCACAAATGCGATTGCGAAAGCGAAGATTCGTCGCACCCCGATGTTGTTAGATCGGCTAATATGTTAAACAACTGAAATTAACCGGTTTAATCGTTAATCAAAAATAGCCAATTTTAAATTAACCGACCAGTTAATACGGTAGTAATTAACCGTTTAACCGGTTAATAGGGTATTCATTTAATCGGCCTTCTGCTTTAATCGGTTAATCGGTCGATTAATTAATAGAAATTTTGGTTTGATCGGCTAATAATCGGTTAATTTCGCTATTAACCGTTCAACCGATCAATAAAATCTTCATAAATTAAGCCATTTCAATAAATAAAAATGCATAAATTATTTATTATTTTGAATTTATTAGTAAAAAAATAAAAATACATTAAAAACATAACAATTCTTGAAAAAAAAAGAATTTATAAATTAGGATTAATTAAAAAATAAACAAATTTGTGGCATCATTTTATTAGTTATTGCAATAGTTTAAGGAGATCTTCTAAAATAAACTTAGAAAAATAATTTGGTTTAAATGTTTAGGACTTAAGCATAATTTGGTTTAAATGTTTAGGACTTAAGCGATTTTATTCTTTAGTTTTGACAAAACTTGACTTGGAAAAAATTGTTTCACTTATAGTAGATGTTGTAGAAATCGAAAGCAATCCATAATGCAGAATATCTAATTTCTTAGTCCTTAATTAACTGGCTAACCGATTAACTGTTAACTGATTTAATACCCTATTATTTATTGACTTAAATAAATAAATGAAATAGGCTAATCACTTGGCTTTCGTCTTAAAATTCGGCAGTTTCTTTGGTTCGACATCTGATTCTGGCTTCGCTGGCAGTGCCTACAAGACTTTTTGCAAAAATCCATTTCTCCAGCCAATTAGCGAATTCTCAGCGTTGTCTATTTTGTTTTTAATTCTTACGAAAAAAGTCAAATTTAATAAATAATTTCTATGGGGGCTTTTATTTTGTCACTTAAACCATCTTAATGACTACTTCAATAATGTCTTGTTTTTCATAATTTTCGAATTCTTTTACAAAAATTTCAAATAACATTTTAATCACGCAAAAATTCTACTCATAAACGTAACTTACAACGATATTTTTTTGTGGTGGGAAAAATATTCAGGGTCATCATACGTGATCATCCGATGATTTATGCAAAATCCAAGCGGCTCTTTTTTGTTAACTTCTAATTGAACAATCAGAGACTTAGAATGTTTCTAAAATAAAAAAAATATGTACTTATTATTTTTGGCAAGAGTAATTAATTCCATGTCAAATCAAGATAGTTACATATAATTAATTTTAAAGTTTCCTTACTGTATTTTAAAATTTACATATCTAATATTTATGACTTAAATAAATATAAAAATGAATTGATATGATATCATTTTCTTTACAATATTCATTAAATATGAAATAAAAATGTTATGTTAATATATCAACCCCTTTGCGCGAAATGATCGTAAGCGAAATTTTGTAAAAAACTAATTTTTTTTTATTGAAATCAAAATTTTATGAGGGTACCCATAGTTTAAAATCGTAAAAATATCAAAATTTTTGATAACTTTTGAAATACAGGCTATAAAATTTTATCGTATGCGACAGTTTATGAATATATTTCATGTTTAAATACAATAAAAAACCCTCCTCCTGTAAAATTAAATTTTTGTCGCTTACGATCATTTGGCGCTAAGGAGTCGATATGTTAAACGTTATAAACGGATTTTGAAATTTTTTTCAAAATGTATCTTTTTGGCAAAAAATTTATCTTTTTGGCAAAAAATTTATCTTTTTGGAAGCTAAAATGTATCTTTCTCGAAATTTCACTGGCAACACTGAAAGGGCTATAACTCAAAAAAAAGTTTTTTTAAATCTAAAAAATTATGTTATTTATCTAACTCATTCGTATACATTCGGGAAGTTTCAAGGTGGTGCGGCTTCTAGTTTCGGAGTTATAAAAAGAAAAAGATGGTCCAAAGTAAGTTTATTAAATACAGTTATAATGCTTTATAATTTTTTATTTTTGGAATGCTTACATTTTTTAATGTATATTTTTAAAGCAATTAGAATGTGCTAAGTACAGTAGAAATATTTTCGTTTTCATTTGGGCCATTGTCCAGATAACGGTACATTCGTGATTATAGATCTACACTTGTCTTTAAAGCGCCATTTAGAGTCAAACGATGACTCGATTAAAATGAGTTACATCTTGTTTGAAAGGCTGCTAAATTTCGCTTCGAATAGTGGATCAACGCAAATGATCCGATAAAAAATGGCTAGGCTGAAGTGGATCAAATTTAATATTTTATGAAATTTTTAATGATTTTCCCCAGTTATTGCCATTTCGGAAGATGCATTGTACCAAAAATAATAACACAATTCATAGTTTTATAATTTAATTGCATAGTCAATTCGATTTTAAAATGTTAAGTTGTAATGGACCGAAGTCGGATAAAAACTAAAAATGTTATAATGAAAATTATTCTTGGCAAAAAAAAACCGACTACAAAATAGGCGTGCGACCGCCCCCATATATTATCATCATGTACTTTTACGAGAACTAATTGTGTGTGTGAAGTCTCATAAGAATCAGATAAGTAGAAGTAGTTAAAATGTATATTTACTTTTCTTGGGCGTGGCACTACACACTTTTTTAAACATAATCTTGTATTGTAACGATAACTAAAGGTGCATGCAAAGATTCATAAGAATCGGTTTAGTAGAAGTTGTTGAAAAAGAATATTTACTTTTCATGGGCGTGCCACTGCCCACTTTTTTGATGTGGTATTTTAAAAGAAGCTTAGGCCCCTATTACCGTTTACAACACACAAATGTTGTGTTGTCTCGGCTACAACACAACATAAGTTGGTTTTCGATTATGATTTACAACATCCAGTTGCTGTCAAAGTATTAACGGTTTACAAAGAAAAATCTATATACATACTTACAATTTGTATCCATTTTAATTTTTGATCTTGCCACGGCAACAATACAACAGTTAATGAGCAATTGTAAGTTTTTGACAGTTTTGACAACAAATAAAAATACATGTTGTAAACGATAATCACACTAAATTAACATAGACAACTAAAAGTACAACACTGCAGATAAGTGTTGTAAATCGTAATCGCAGTTTACAAAATACAACATTAAAATAATTAGTGTTGCGACCGGTAATCGGTGCCTTAATGTGTGTGTAAAGTTTCTTAAGAATCGGTTGAGTAGAAGTAATAGAAAACGAATGTGTATTTACTTTGTATGGGCGTGACGCCGCCCACTTTTCAACGGGACCAATATGGAAGTACATCCTTTTGAATAGAGCAAATCCGAAATCGGTTCATAAATGGCGGAGTTTTGAGGGAACATACATAAAAAATACATGACGAATTGAAAACCTTTCTCCTTTTTTGGAAGTCGTTTAAAAATGAAAACGCTAGTATTCAAATTTAGTAAAAAATGTACTGTATTAAAAAGCTAAATAAAAATATTTAAAAAATATTGAAAATATTAAATAAATAATATGCTAATAAATTCAAATTCGATTTTCATTATAGCATTTTTACTTTTTATCCGATTGCGGTCCATTATGACTTAAATGTTTTGAAATCGAATTGACTATGCAATAAAATTATAAAACTTTAGATTTTATTATTATTTGTCGTACAAAACATCTTCTGAAATGGTAACAATTGGAGAAAATCATTAAAAATTCCATGAAATTTTAAATATCATCAACTATAACCCATTTTTTATCCGATTAAAGCAAATGATCCACTATTCGAAGCGTAATTTAGCTGCCTTTTAAACAAAATGGAATTTGGAACGATTTTCCGTCATCCCACGTCAAATTTGATTTGTAACCTGACCGGTTTACGCTATTTGCCATCTTCAGTGTTCTATTGAATACTAAATCGTTCAAATCGTTGGAAAATCGTTCCAAATTAAAAAAAACCCCCGTCGGAAGAAAAACACAACACTCAAAATGAAATTAATAATAATTGAGTCTGCGTTTTACTCTTGATGGCGCTTTAAAAACATGAATGGGAGAAGAAAATATTTCTCCGTGTTCAGCGCAATCTAATTGCTTTAAAAAAATACCCAGAAAAATTTTTGATGTCAAAGTAATGAATTAAAATGCTAAAAAACATACCCTTCACTATTTCTACTTTGGCATTTTAACCAATTACTTTAACCTGGCGATGTCTGGAGTACTTACCACATTTGATTACAAACAACAAGTTATAAATTTCAATATATATATGAGGCATTGAATTCAGTTATTGTGTTATTTTATGCCAAGTGTTGTACTCACTAGGCTATTGCACAACTATTTTGTTACGGGCTTAAAACTTGTTTTCACAAACATGAACACAATTAAAAAAAATCCATTTTGCTTTCCCAGGGGTTGAACTGTTTATCGTCTGTATGATAAGCAGATACACTAGTACTCTTCCACTAAGAGAATAGATGGCTGGTAAGTAATTGTTCAACTAATGTAAAGTAATTCACACGGTATGTAGTTTGTGGTTGAAAAGTATGTTGCTTGGTAATGACAACTCATTACAAAGTTTTTGCTGGGTACATTAAAAAATGTGAACATTTCAAAAATAAAAAAATTTGAAAGCATTATAGTTGTATTTATAAAAGTTAAATCAAACTTTGAGCTATCTTTTGCTCTATAACTGCGAAACTAAAAGCGACACCAACTTTAAACTTTCCGAATGTGTAGAAAAGTTTTATAACTGACTGTTTTTTGAGATATATCCCTTTGAGCTCAAGACCTTCACAAATGACCTTTGAACTACTCGTGGAAAAAATCGAGATGTACATCATTTCAAAAGCCTTATTTTTACCTTCAAAATAACATCAAATAAAACTTTTTCAGTTTTGAAGTTTAGAAGTTATACGCCCATTTTCTGGAAAACGCAGCGTTTTCAAAACGCTTACGGTTTGAAAAACGTAAAACGCATTTCAGCAATGAACATTTATTTTTTATCATAATAAAACATAAACAAACAAATAAGTTTTAAATTAAAATGCCTACAGCGTTCTTGTTTGCTATACTGGCTTTAAAAAAGCTACAATCAGCGCCAGTTCATAAGTAGACTATTGAGACAGACAATTCACAAACACAAAGCAAAGTTAAAAAAAGAAAATATATTAAATTTAAATTGTGCATAATTTTATTTTCTTTTTAAAGTACAGTTTAAATAAAATGGACCAGATCGCTTCAGTATACACTCGAATTGAAGCGATATCCCTTTTTCAGAACATGGGCGAGCGATAGTTGGTTTTTTTATGGCCGCTTTAGTAATATTTTTAAAAATTTTCCAGTTTTCATGACGGTATATTTCACAAACGGGAAGGGCCCGAGGCCTGAAAATTAAAATCGAAATCGGAGTTTTTGTTTCCGAAAATGATTTTTTTTTGTTGATTTGACATGGTTTCAACCAATATTTGCTTTAGATCGGATTTGTTAAAATATATTCACCTTTATTGGGAATAAAACTTCACGAGAAGTGTGATCCATTTCCCTAAAATTGTGATCGCCAATTTTGCGTTGTTTTTGTGTTAGTGTACTATTTTGTTAGCTTTCTTCACAATTTTTTTTTTTTTAATAAAATGTTCGCCTATTATTTCCGATAAGGGTTAGTCATAAATTATACCTATTTTTCTTACGATTTTGCAGTCCTCAGAACTTGTTGTGTCCCATTAGAGTTGTAAACTTGACGTAATTTTCTTTTACTCGTACTGCATATAAAAGTAGGATACATGTTGTAATAATTTCTATACAAATTTACTTGTCAATATTAAATGCAATTTTATAAAAGTTTCTTTTTTAACTTTTTTATTTCCATTTATCTTTAATGTGTGGGCTGTTTTATTTGTCTTTTTTTGGGTTGTGTTGTATATTACTTTTAGAGTAAAATGAATAAGTAAAAGGAAAAAAAAAAAAATTGTTGTGGCATTTTGGACTTGTAATTATTTTGGTTGCCAGGGATCTTAATATATATTTCCCCTAGTTTTAGAGTAAAAAAGTGTCCTTTTATCTATCTATTTCGCTACAATTACAGCGTTTGCTTTTTCCTTGATTTCCTTATAGAATTTTTAATGATCAATTTATGTGGAGGATTTTTATTGGCCCTTGTTTGTCTGTCTCTGCCGTTGCTGTGCATTTAGTATTTACTACCCTTTTACCACCAGATTAGCTAGCTCTATCTAGTCTATTTATTACTATTTCCGATCTGTTTTAATGCTTTAAAAATATAAACCATGTGGTCATATTTTTCTTAAAACTTATAAAACAGGTGGAGTTTTACCACTTTTTTTTGTTATTATTTTTTTAATAAATTTTGATTGGTCAATTTCCGTTTTGACCACAATAAAATATTGTCGTTTTCCTTGTTTCGAAATCCTTTTTTCTTTTTTCAATCAATATATTTTTTACACAGACCTGGAAAGAACATTTTTCTAATAAATAACCTGGTCTTTTAACAATGTCCATTAGTTTATTGTGTATTTTTAGTCAGTTAACACTTCTTCAAAATTTTATTGTTAATTAATTTTTTTAATTATATTTTAAAAATTGTGATAATTAGCGCAACTATAAAAAGCCTCAAAAACATTAAATTTGTGATATTAATATAAAAAGAATGTTTTAAATTTTAGAACAATATTAAAAATATTATTTATATTCACTTCATATTTTTGCAACATCAATAAGCAAAAGGTAATTCAATAAAATGCGTGATTTATGTCGAAAATATATGTATTGAAAGAAAAAAGAATATATAAAATTGGAACTAAAATGGATTACTCGAAACAAATATTTTAAAGTAAAATTTGAAATTTTCAAATGGATTAAATAAAAAAGAAAAACAGGTCATTAGGCGTTGTTCACATATTACATAACGCCATTTTCTGTTTTTTTTAATTCTCAGCTACGTAACATATACTAAACCCCCTCCCCACCAAGAGTACACAGTGGGGGAATTTGGAAAAAGATGTAAATAAATCTACAGTTTCTAAACGGATACCCCGATTGTAATAAAATTTCTTATGGCAGTTAGGTGTTATTGAGGTTATGGGCCTTGTTCATAATAAATTCACAGGAGAACAAAATGGACATTTTGGTTTGGTGCAGCGAAAACTATAATTGATAAAACGTATATGAGACATACCATTTTTAAAACTACCTTTAGTTTTTTTTTTTTTTTTGGTCAGCTCTAGTTTATAAAATATCGCTGTTTTTATTTTTTTAGTCATTCAATCTCTTTTGCTTACTCGCTTAATTTTTCCAAACTGGACTTTAAAAATTATCTTTATTTTAAATATAATTTTGTTTGTGAAACTGCAACGATATTTAAAGTTAACTATTTTCAGTTTAATCCTTATAAATCTTACATTTGATTAAAATTTTCAAATATTTTTACTAATACTACAATAAACTCATTTTTATGAAAAAATTTTAAATCTATTTAAAATGTTATGGAGAAAGAATATAAGAACAAAATTAAGCACTAAATATACTCAAAATACCACCAAAGTCCAATGCTAAAAGCAGCACCTGCATTATTATACTCAAATGAATGATATATTTGTGTAGACTAGTAATTTGTTAAAATACATCCGAAAGAACGATATTTGCTGGAAAAATGGGGTATATCACGTAAATATAAAATTCGCGATACATGAAAAACTGCAAATGAGAGAAAGCTTTTTGCTGTATTTGGACTCAGCATACAAATGTATATTAAAAAATAAGAATAATAATATAATTACCTAAAAAAAAGGATATTAACTTACTTGTATCTTTGGGATGTGGAAAACAAACTCAAATTTCGCTAATCTTTAATAAGACTGAGTCTTTTACATAGAGATCAAAAGGCAATTAATGCCTTGATTAGTTAATCTTAAAATAAATATAATATTACTTTAATCTACTTGAACGTTTTTCACTTATAGCTTAAACTGTTTAGCATTGCCATGCGAATGACAGTAATTTTTTGCTTTAATATGGCAATCTAAGTAAATTTCCCAAAATGTCATCAAAATAATGGATACATCATGAACAAGAAGAAGAAAAAGTGCGTTTTTTTTGTTGTGTGCGAAATTATCAAGAAAAAATATTTATTTGATATTTTAAATTAAATTTATCAAGAGAAATTCGTAAAATAAAAATAAAAATACATTAAAATGTATAAAGAAAATTACATCAAAATCTAAGACAATTTTCTGTAGAAAATTTCATTAGAATCTAAGAAAAATTTTCAATAGAATTAAACCACAAAATGAGATAATCGACTAGTGAAAAAAACAACATTCAAAGATTACTTTTAATTTAAACGCTAATCTCTATGTAAAAGACTTAGCCTAAATAATTCGTTATATTTTGAACCAATTTTTTATTTTAATTAAAAACTTTGTTCCTGTAATTAGGGTTGCCATCCGTCCTCTTTTCCCCGAACACTGTCCTCTTTTTTTAGGGCGTCCGGGGTAGACCTACTTCTTTTTTTTGCAAGTGTCCGGTGTTGTCACACTTTTTACACTTCGCCATGATTATTTTTTTTGTTAACCTAAATATACGCGATGAGTTTCTTTCATAGACATTTTTTCCATTCTCTTTTAAAGTTGCTACATATTTCTATGTCTATTTATACGTTGAAATTTCCAACCAATACGAAATTGTCAACGATTGTTATGTAAACAGAAATTCCAAGAAATTGAAGTCATGTCATTTTCCCTATCCCGTCTGTTTCACTACGGTTCTTGCCAAGGGTTCCCAGTATTATCTTATACCTTATCCACAATTTCCGATTTTTCATACCCAAAAACTATATAGTAAAATAGTAATTTCAAACACGCAAATATGTATCAATGTCGGAATTAGCAAGAAACTATTTTTAAATCAAAGTTTTTTGCAAGAATAATATTTTTATATTAAAAATTATTTGATTGTTTCCCATTTTGTAAAAAAATAGATATCTAGTGAAAGACAAAGTGTCTAATTCTGAAGAATTATATCATAATAATTGTCCATATCGTTATAACTACAAGAGTTGCACTATTTTTGTAATATTTTCCATACATGCAGGTTGGCGTTTATTATGATATATGTACATAAAGTTATCAAAACAAGACATTAGCTAAAACTAGCAAACGAATACGCATGGTACGCAATGCGAAAATACTCATTTTATATACAGTTCCAAATTGTTAAATTGTATTTAATTCTGATATTTTAGAAGTTTCAATTTAACGTTATAAAATTTTCACCAATAATCCGATTTATTTTGTGTGACTAAAATAATATACAAAAAGCTTTTCGATAAAAATAATTAAGATTAAAGAGTAATAGTTTATATCAATCTTGTGTTGTCTTCAAAAAATCTTCTGACTTCCCTGCGGAAAATTTTGTGACAAATAATCCAAAAGTACTCGTCCTATGACTTGAGAAAATGAGACTGGTACCAAAACTAAGGAGTAGTGAGTGAATGGTGAAAAAAGACATATTGTGTAAATGGTCACATATGAACCATTTTCAGTCTATTTAGTTGGTACTCTGGCTAGTATATTAGTAAACGGCACTGAACTAATTCGATGCACCTGGATCAAAGGGCTATTACATAGTATCTATATAATATTAATTGCCTCGCTTCAATGAGACTGCCATGCCACTCAGGAACCAGTTCCGTAACTATATTCAGATATTAATTCCAGCTTAACTGGTATTTACAACATTGAAATATAAGTTCCCCTGTGTTCGAGTGGGTAGTGTACTAGCCTGTCATGCCGGAGGTAGTCGGTTCTAATCCTATCAAAGACACCGCTTAAAAATAAAATACAATTTCTACTTGGATTTGTAACAATAAAAAAATAAATTAGTCGATAATTACAGCTGAATTCGGGAATAATATTTATATGTAATCTATATTATTCTACACCGATTAGGACTACATAAGATAGTTCAGAGACAAGTTACAAGGTGCATACAAAGTATCAATTAACGCCATCCTAGGCCATCCCGATGTAAAAGTGGCTGGTCCGCTTCATAGGAAGTGTTAGAACTCGGACTGGTCCCTACCACCTGGGGACCGGTCACGAGACTTGTTTTGTGTCAGTTCCATTTTCCGCAGGGTTCCAACTCCAAATTTTCACGAAAATTTGTCCCAGCTTAGTGACCAGTCCTCTATACTGGGAACGCGGATCTTGCAAACAAAACAAAATTTCATGCAACTAGTTCCATGAAATATTTCATTGTCTACATTCACTGTCAATTTCACGATGTCGAAAGAATTCTTTCTTTCGTAGAATTACATTTGAAACAAAAACAAAACTTTTGAATTTCTCTCAGTTTTAAATGTAATTATGTATAGTAAAGAAAAAACTCTTTCGACATCGTGAAATAGGCAGTCAGTCTTACATCGAAATTTTTGAATTGTTAGCAGCGCTCTTTTTAATTGTCCTCTTTTTTAGGGCCAAATGTCCTCATTTTTTGTGGCTGTCGTCCTCTTTTTCTCAAAATGGAAATGGCAACCCTACCTGTAATGCCTTGTGTATTAGATCACCCATAAAAAGTATGGGATTTGCAAAAGTTTTATTTGTTTCGCTCCCCGCTTATTTTCAGTTGTGTTGGTAGTAAAAAATACGAAGTGCAAAAAAAATAAGTTTCTAAAATATAAGCCGACGAGTTCGTTTGCATATAATCGGGCAAAATTGCCCAAAAATAGCTTCAAAATGGTATACGGCTTAAGTTAAATATAACTCTTAAATTAAAAGGTTTTAGCGACTGAGTTGAATATACTTTTTTCCCATAGTCAAATAAGAAACATTTTCTCGATACAAGTTCTTAGCCCACGATTGACCGTTAGCAGTTTTTTTTTTACGGACAAAGTCAAAACTCATGTTAAAACTGAACTTTGAATGCCTCTCCTTAATTTTGAACGCGTAGAAATACATATACTCTTCGCAATAAAATACATAACTTTGTTCTGATTAATAATGGCCATTAATCGATTCAAATGTAAAAATTTCGATTAATCGACTATTATTTTTTCAATTTTATTTAAATTCTTATAATAAAATATTTAAACTAACTAGAACAACAACATTACATATTTTGAAGAGATGCATACCATTAATTGAATCGTTTATATCAAAAACCAGTCAAGCGAACAATTTTTGATTTTGGGAAAATGAAAGAAATCTTCCTAGCAATCCTAAAATTATTTTTTCAAAACTGATATTTTTTCATATGAAAGTTACCAATTTCTGCAACTGTTTGATAACCATAAAATTTTTTTATATTTATATTGACATATATTTAAATAATAATATAAAGATTGCACTTGACTGGTTTCTGAAACAAACAACCATCACTATCGTAAATTTCGTACGAAATGTTTTAATTTTATTGAGGACCTACTATCAATACTTCCATTATCACACAAATTCATTAAGAATCTAACAACAGTGTGATTTTTATTTTGTCCTGATGGACCAATACTGTACAGTACTAATTTTCTCACTGTATCCGGCACCTCTGTGATTGGCAACGATAAATTTTGTATATAGTCGAAGCATAATGCAACAGTTTCATTATCTTCATCTTTTAAAGCATCTTTCATGTTGGAATAAACCTTCTTAGCACCAGGGGTGCCAGATGATTTTGACAAAAATCGGCATATTTTCCAAATAAAATCGGCATAATCGGCACTTGAATTCAAAAAAATCGGCAGATTCAAAATACCAATTTTAAATACAATAAACCATATTTTTATTAACAAAAAATAACAATACAGAACAATTCAGCATTAACTAATGCTTATAACATATAAAATAACATAAAAATCAATGAAAATAAAATAGAAAAAGAAATTTCAATTGAATTGTTGACAAGAAAGTGGAACTCTTTGTCTGAGAAACTTCTAAAAACTTTGCCGAAATGTCTCAAAGAATTCTGTAGAAACTCTGAAGAATTTTCTGGTGAAATTCCAAAGGAATTTTCTATATGTCTGAACAATGTCGGAAAAATGTCTGACAAAACATCGGAAAATATCTGACAAAAGTCGGAGCTAAAATTTTAAATTTATGTAAGACCTCTTTGCCTCTTCTTCTAGCATACATTTTTCTGCTGCCAATCAGAAAAAATTTGCCTGTATTTTATAAGTTTAAAAATTCAAACATTTATGCACAAACTCTGATGAGATAAATGAGAACTATTACAAAAACTAAAATCATATAATGTGCAGAAGTGGCTGCTAAAACTCGTAAGACGTATATCAGAAAATGTGCAGACTGTTCTGTTAAATGTCTTAAACGAAATTAGTCGGATAATATATCAGAAAATTTGAAGAAACATCGTGCCAGAAAACTGCCGACTAATCTGCCAAATGTCTGAGGGAATTGGTTGATTAAAGTCTCAGATTTTAAATGACGTTAGACATGTCAGAAAAAATGAGTACTGGCTAATTGTACACCGCGACCAGACGTGCAATTTTTATTTCTGAAGATAAGCAATAACATCGGCAGAATGGCGTCACAAAAAATGTCTGTGTTCAAACTTATGTTGAGGGCTGGGTAAACGTAGGGATGTTTGGACACAATTTCTTTTATATTCGTGTAGTAAACTTGCACGGCATTTTATAAATATTCCATTATTATATTTATAAAAATTGTATGAATAGGAACAACAAATAATGTTAAATAAACAAATAATTGTATATTTGCTTTCTTCTTTTTTTTTCCATAAAAACAAACAAATTAGGAATAAACCACTACATACATACTAAATTTGACAGCTTGTGTCCTAACATAATTGCTCTGTCTTGTGTTTGAACATCAATTTCCAAACATGTGTCCGAACACTAACATTTGATGTCCACACAGTATTTTTTTTTGAGCTAGCAACAGATTTTGACAATTGCCAACACAAAAATTTCCAAACTTATGTCTCGTCAAGACCCGGTGTAAATAAACCTAACCGTTTTTCATTTTAGTAAAAGGACTGACTGATTAACAGCTGTCTCTTTTTAATGTAACAGTGTATTTATTCTATTCCAGTGCTGCCCAAAATTAATAAAATTGTAATAAAACAAAGTGTTTATCAAAAAATCGGCATTTTTAAAATCGGCAAATCGGCACTTCGATAATTTTGAGGGAAAAATCGGCAAAATGCCGATAAATAAATATGGCAGGCCTGCTTAGCACGTCTCTTATGAACTCCGATTTTTGTCTCTTAATTTTGAGTTAAGAGCTTCACATTGGCTACACACATCAACCTATGGTCTACCAAACGAGTAACAAAAGTTTTCCTTAAACTAGTAATAGTAAAAAATTATATTTTACAACATTCTTTAGGTCTGGATTGTCATCAATAAACATTTGATGCATTTTAGTAATATTCAAGCGGGCATCTAAATATTATTTCTGTATCGCTCCATAATGTGTCTCTTTCGCCTCAAACTTTGATTTATGGTTATGGTTAGAGATGAAAATATTTCCAGGTTCCCACTGCTATTTTTGCCACGTCTGTCTTCCGGCGGCTTATTTTCTAGTAGAAACTTGCAAATTCACTCTAACCTATTGTGTGTAATGCCATGAATCTTCATAAACACATTTTTACATACTATTTTTCTTTCTCCCCCTATCCTTAAGCTATATTTATAACAACGATTTCTTTTAAAACTGCCTTTTCCTCGCTATTTTCTTCTTCTGGATTATTTTTTGTAGTTCTACGTTTGACTTCATTCAATTGAACCAATGTTTGAATAAATGTGTCCTGACAATTTTTATTTTCAATGGAATAAAAATAATCCCAAGTATCATCTATTATTTGACGATTAGTTTGCTTTGAGCATTTAGCATTACACTTACAGGCTAAACTGTCTACGCTAGGCTTGGCTTTTTCCCCTACTTGCTTACCAGAGTGCGAAACATAACATTGTCCTTTGACCCTAGCATTTCGAACAATATTACGTTTGTAGGTCACTTTATTGACAACTCCACGTCTTCGCTTCGAAACAGATTCTTCATCAGAACTAGACATGATTATTAATACAATGTAATCAACACATTCAGCATTAACAAAACTAAGAAACACACCGAACGACTACTGAAAAATGCAAGACAGAAACAGCGGAATCCAGCCTGGAATTCAGACACAACTGTGAATTCCAGGCACGGTTGCCAAATTATTGACCAAACGCGACGACAAAAAACACCGTTTTGAGCAGAAACCAGTCAAACGCCGTCACTTGACTTCTTTCTGCACTAAAGGATTTCTCGGCTTTGCTTCACCGTCAGATAAAGACAGTATTTGATTTTTTTGCATTAAACGATGTATTTACCTTTACAGAACAGTAATCGGCCAATAACTCAATTTTTGATTTTTTGTTGCTTGACTGTTTTTTGAAATAAACGATTCAATTAAATTATGTAGGCCCCTATTATGATTCACAACTAAATTGATAGTTGAGTCGTAGTTGTCAAATTCATATCATGGAATACAACTTTATCAAAGCAGTTGTCTCAGGTTTTTATCAGTTGTGTTTTGGTTTTTATTTCGACTATTGTGTTACTTTTAATTACTTTTAAAATGGTACTTTTAGGCGCCAATCTATCCCATTTGTCAACCCATATTGTTGCCATATCCATAAAACATAAAATCTCAAGAAAAAATAGTAAGGCCAAAACTAAAAATATTTAAAATATTTTGTGATGGCTACTATGGTTTAAAAAACAGAGATTATAGATAAGAACCTTTTTTCGAACATTTTTTCGAAGACAACTAAAATTAGTTGTCAATCATAATACAAAAAAATGGTTGAGTTGGGTCGTAGCATTGACAACTCAACCTAGTTAAGTTTGGAATCATAATAGGGGCCGTAATCTAAAAGTTTATCAAATTATCTTCTGAAAAATCAGTTGAAGGTATATTTTGTATATACTCCACAAAGTATGTCATTCGATTATTATTTTTTATGTGTTAGTGAATCGACTCAATAGTTATGAAAGACTATATATTCCGATTAATAGATTAAAGCTTTAAAGATTATTTAAATAGTCGATTAGTTTTTCTTAATAATAAATTTATTAAGTGTATAAATTGTTTGAATGTTGAAATATTGTAGTAAGCTAACATTTAAATGATAATTGGAAAGTTAAATATTTCTCATTATTTTCAATAAGTCCGTTACACATTTGTATAAGGGTCTATTCACATATTACGTAACGCTATTATCGGAGTTTTCAAACCCCCCACCTTCGTAACGCTTTTTGCAAAACTTTTCAGTATAAATTATGTAGTCGGTAACAAATCCTCAAACCCCCCTCCCCCAACCCCCCTCCCACAAAACTAGGGATGTAATCGATACTTCAGATTTTCCGATACATCGTTATCGGCGATATTTTACTGTCGATACGACGATACTTTTTAAATATTTTTCAGAGTTTTTTTTTTAACAAATGATTTATTTTTTTTTTTTTTAATTTTACCATGAATTAAATTCAATACGTTGTTTTTTAAATCTTATTAATTAATATCAATTTTAAATATTTATAATATCTCATGATGTTATTTTGTAAAAAAATAATTTATTTTTTCTTAATTTTACCATGAATTCAAATTCAATTCGTTGTTTTTTAAATCTTATTCCCAGCACTCCAAATAAGCCATGCTAATGTAGAATTCGCGATCCGGAAGTAGTGCAAATTTGGACCATTTCTAATTAGTTTTACATATGCTTGTCATTGCAAAAGCTCTCTTGTTCGATTACCAATCACCGAATTGGAAGCGATGTTAAGAAACAAAATTTTTTTGCGTTCTATAATGATTTTTCCTTAAGGAAAAAGGATGAAAAATTACGCATTTCTTTTTATGTGAATTTCTTTTTATGCGAATTTAAACGAACAACTGTGCTTTCATGTAAATTTAAGTGAATAAATATAAACTTTTAGACGAATTTAATTTTTAAACCACGCGTGAATCACCCCTGACACGAATTTGCACATTTCTTTTAATCACTGTCAGTATTTAAGCCTTTGTGGGCAATCATGATATGTGACAATAATGAACGACCCTGATAGAAGAATTGATAGTTTAAAGAAAAATTTCCCGAAATATGCTACAAAATAAACTACAAAAGAAAGAATGGAAAAAAGTTTAATATACTCGTAAATGGAAAAATATGTGACTTTAAAAATTACAAAGTAAAATGCCTATTATAAGCCGTACGAATTCATCGTTGGCAGAGAACTATATGTTTTTAGTTAATGTGCCAAATATATTTTATAAACCTATTCAGAAATAAATGAACAATAATGCACTCTTTTAAAATGGAGTTTTTTTTCTGCGAAACAAATATTTACTCCGGTTATAGCAAACTTCGCTTATAACGAGCGGAATTGCCCGGTCCCGCGGGTTTCGGTATAACCGAATTCCACTGTATTTCAAAAGAACACAGATATGTATATTAAATTCGAAGTGTAAATGAATTTAAAAAATCTTAATTTACATTATTTCATAATTATAAAAATATATTTAATTTGCAAAACAAGCAATTCCATTCATATTCGTTCTTGTTTGTATTGAATTTATGTGACAAACAATTCTCAATTGTTGTTTAAAATTGCAAGGTGGTAACAATTAATCAACACCTGTTAAATAAACTTTAAAATTATTTTATACACAACTAAAAACTGTAAGCGTTTTAAAAAATACTCTCTAGAAATCAAAGCATCCAACATACCAACCCGTCCACCACCAGCCCAGCCCGTACAATAAAAGAAAATACAAATCTTTTTGTTGATTTAATATGAAATGAATGAAATGGATTACAGAAATTTGTTTGCCTTTCCATTCATATGAATGCAATTGTGTTACAAAAAGTATTAAATGGAAGCATTTTGTGAAAAAATATTTCAAGCTTACTTACCTCTACCCTTATTTGGATGGTATTTCTGTGGCATACGTATGATGGTATTCTTGGTTATACGTATGAACAGTTTAATTTTATTTACTTTATTTATTTATTTCATTATGTGATTATTATTTAACAAATTCGAGATTTAGTTGTTTTTTAGCACTTAATAGATTAAGATAATTGTTATTGTACTTGTTGTTCATAACAAGTGGTTGTTATAGAAATATAATTTATAACTTTAGTTGCTCTATGTTAGTGGGACGGTTTGTTTAATTATTAATTGATATATATTTTGATATATTTTATATTTATGTATATTAAAAATAATATTTGTTTTTATTTTCATGTCTATTTTTAGAAAGAATGAAAATGAAACGCGATAATAATGATGATGGTCCCCATTCCGATAAACGTAGTCGTCATAGTGACGAGCAAGTTCGTATTTTAATACCCAGTAATGTAAGTTGAAAAATTTTACTTAATTGATCATAAGATAATTTTTATTTAAAAAAAATATTATTAAGAAATTAATTTTTGGAACCATGATAATTTTTAATGCGTCAAATGAATAAAAGGACAAACTAATTATTCTAATAACACAGCAAAACTCTTGGCGCTTGGTCCCCCCCTCATTAGTTTTCATGTGTATTTCGACTATCTAGATGTCGTCAGTTTGTTGAAAATCGAATACGATAATATTCAAAATGCAAAACTACATACATAAGAATAATTAAAGCGGATTGTTGTGTATAACATCAGATAATATGGATCTCAACACAAATAAGTTTCCTGGGCTTGATGTTATTCAAGCAGTGCTCCTCGACGTAATGACGTCCGTTGGCAGCTCTCTTCAGCACTTTGTATCATGCTGGTGAATTCCCATCGTATTGAAATGTTGCCAATGTAACGCCAATCCCAAAAAAGAGAGAGAGGCTCGTAACCCTCAAAATTATTGCCCAATCGCGATATGCTCTGCACTTTCCAAAGAGGTGGAAAGTTGGCGAATTTCCATTTTGTGAAATATTTGGAGTCCAACAGTTTACGATCTACGAGTGACCTGCTAGCTTTCCTTTCGGAAAAATTGTATTACTATATACACCATTTCGGCAAAAGAAATGTGGCCTCAAGGTGATTGCAGCTTGTACCTCATAGTATCAAATAGGTATTTTTATGGGGTAGGCATTTTTGCAAAATTTTTTTATACATAGTTACGAAATAATTAACACCCAAAAAAAAAAAAACGGGGAAGAATTTACTCTGACTGAGTTGAGCTTTTTTCAGTATATTAAAGATTTGTTATAAATCTACGAAAAAAGTTTTGAAAAAAGATTTGATTTCCACATTGGCAAAACATTGGACCAAGATTGGTAAAAGCTATAATTTTAATTTTCTCAGTCGAATATCTCCTAAACTGTAAGTGGAAACCTCTTGAATATGAAAAACTACACGCAAAAACTCTTTCGTATCATACGTATCAAAAACATCAGTTTGAAATAGGGTTAAGTTTTTCACAAGGCGGAGGATATCCACAGTGGTTTCTTGTGGCTCCGCATCATTAAAGGATATAAAGTCTTAACTCTAAATTTAAGCTCAACGACAATTCCTCAGATGTCGTATGCAATTTTATAAAAATCGGAGGGACCTAGAGTTATCAAATATTCGACATATACAAAAAACTGGTTTTCGAATAATTCGAAAAAGCGCATTTTTAAAAACCGTTTTTCAATTTTTTCTATTAAGAACCGGTTAGAATAGCCATATACCAAAATATACAATAATTTTCTATGTATCCTGTTTGTCAATCACAGATGCAGCGAGTTGGCTTGAATGCGCTGACTGATACATGTACTTACTGGGGGATTTCCATTAGAGGGCTGCACGAATATACTCGAAAGTACTCGTATGTATGTTTGTGTGTGTATGCATGTATGGTTTTTAGTATCTATGCGTGTATATATGTATGTATATGTGTATATTTGTGGCTATGTATGTACACACATGTACATGTATATATACATACGTACATACATAAGAACATACATATACGCACACGAAATTCTACGAATACATTTGAGTACTCTTTGCAGCCCTCTAGTTTCCATTAGCCATGAACTTGGTATGAGCATCATGTCGGAAATCGCATATGCCTAATGGAGACCGCTCTTGACCATGTTTCGTCCATGCTCTGAAATCTATGCCCGAACATATGACTCCGCATTAGTGTTCGACATGAGATTCGCCGTCAGCAGCCATTATTAATAGAAAGAAAAGAGACAGAACAATATAGGCAAATATGCCATTCGTATTGCACTACCATAAAATACTTTGATAAGGCTTAACATGAACATCGCACGTATTCACCACAACAAAGAAGTTGATGACTTTTTTAGAGTTGATCTGCTGGCGTCATGTTCATTGCATGTTCAAGTTGATGGCTCGTGAAAACGTAGGCTTACTTATTTACCTTGCTAATGGCATTCACAATGAAATGATAACACACAAATTTATAGATTCGTGATTCACTATCAGACTCAGTTCTTAGATATTAAAAAAAATTCATGTGTGCTCAAAAAGTGTGATAGTGTGGATTAGAAGTGAATATCTGTGACAGATTTTTTGAGAAGTCTGTCCGATTTACAACTATTCGATAAGAGTTGAATTTGCAAAAAAAAAATAGCAATGTTTGTTTTATTTATTAATTAGACAGACTGTTATCGCATAGTTGTAAATTAGACTAACTTCTCAAAAAATCTGTCACAGATATTCACTTTTAATCCACACTATGACACTTTTTGAGCACACATACGTTTTTTTTGAAAGATCTAACGACTGAGTCTGATAGTGAGTCACGACTTTAAACAACACTGTTCTTCCAAAATCTATAAATTTGTGTGTTATCATTTCATTTTGAATGCTATTAGGAAGGTAAATTAGTAAGCCTACGTTTTCACGAGCCATTAACTTGAACATGAAATGAACATGACGCTGGCACATCAACTCTAAAAAAAGTCATAAACTTCTTTGTTGTGGTGAATACGTGCGATGTTCATGTTAAGCCTTATCAAAGTATTTTATGGTAGTGCAATAGGGATGGCATAATTGCCTATATTGTTCTGTCTCTTTTCTTTCTATTGAAAATGGTTGTTGACGGCGAATCTCATGGCGAACACTGATGCGCAGTCATATGTTCTTTCTCTCAGCCGAACACGAGAGACGTAGACAACCAACGAACCAACCGCTGAAACAAATATTTTTATCTGGCATTGGCTGGATTTAAAAACTAAAAATTTTTAGAGTTAAGATTTGATTACTTTTTGTTAGTTCAACTTTATTGAAGATACAATAAATAAATATAAACCATTAAAAAAAAATATGTATATATATACAGGGTGTCCCATTAATCAACGTCAAGCCGAAAGCGGATGATAGGGCAAATAGTGACTGCTCCAAAAAAAGTTAGAAAAAAATCTATGTAACTTATTTTAAAATGTGTTTGCCAGTTTAAAAAAATCACCCTGTAATTATCTTTCTATTGCTGTGACTACAAATCTTCACTTTTCTTATTTTTTTTTCTCCTATATCATTGTCAGATATCCTTCTGTAAATGGCAGTTAAAAATTCATATTGCAGTGGCCTGATTTTCAAAGAAAATTTTACATTTTACCAAACGACGTACTTAAATTTATTACTACTCCCAACTTTAACCGGCCGTGTTGAAAAAAAATGTGCTAGGTACTTTTGGCAAGTGATATCAAAAGTTAGCGCGAGTTACCTATGTTACACATAGTCACCAACCAAACCAACAACTGCAGCAACAACAATAACTACAACCACCAACTTAACAAACAAACCAACAGCAGCAACAACAATAACTACAACCACCAACTTAACAAACAAACCAACAGCAGCAACAACAACTACAATCATCAACGTAACATTACCAATAACATTGTTAACTAACATACTTATACAAATTGGGTCAGACATGAATAAGCATTTTTATTTAGGTTCATTTTATTTAATTGTATTTTATTTTATTACTTCCTAGTATAATTCTTAGAATTAAATAATATTATGAAAATGCAATATTAACATATTAATAATTTAATTGTATTTTATTTTATTACTTCCTAGTATAATTCTTAGAATTAAATAATATTATGAAAATGCAATATTAGCATATTAATAGTATAAATATTAACAGACAATAAAATATTATTATTATTAATCAACCACACATAAAGTGAATCTCGTTGTTCTTTCTTTATCTATCCTACCGACTGCGCCAGATAAAGAAAGAACAACGAGATTCACTTTATGTGTGGTTGATTAATAATAATAATATTTTATTGTCTGTTAATATTTATACTATTAATATGCTAATATTGCATTTTCATAATATTATTTAATTCTAAGAATTATACTAGGAAGTAATAAAATAAAATACAATTAAATTATTAATATGTTAATATTGCATTTTCATAATATTATTTAATTCTAAGAATTATACTAGGAAGTAATAAAATAAAATACAATTAAATAAAATGAACCTAAATAAAAATGCTTATTCATGTCTGACCCAATTTGTATAAGTATGTTAGTTAACAATGTTATTGGTAATGTTACGTTGATGATTGTAGTTGTTGTTGCTGCTGTTGGTTTGTTTGTTAAGTTGGTGGTTGTAGTTATTGTTGTTGCTGCTGTTGGTTTGTTTGTTAAGTTGGTGGTTGTAGTTATTGTTGTTGCTGCAGTTGTTGGTTTGGTTGGTGACTATGTGTAACATAGGTAACTCGCGTTTAGCACGAATTCCAAAATGGTATAATACTTTGTCGATATGTTTTTCAAACTGCGAAAAAAAAAATTTTTTCCAACAAAAATTCCGAATGAGTTTTATAAGAATCGGACGGCCCGATTAGAAACTGTAAATTTATTTCCATTTTGTCCAAAATCCCCCACTGTGAGATGATAGCAGCTTCTACCATTCATATTCATTCAGTAATAGGCCAAGCCTGCAGGAGATTGGAACCGTGAGGAAAAACATGAGTGACACATTTAAACAATGCAACAAATTTCTGGTCATCGAATGTAGCCTCAATGATTTGAACACAGTATGAAAGTAGACTCCGATAAACACAAAATTGCCAAGGGGTTTGTTTGGCCAAGTTGGTTCGAAAAAAATTTTATGGCTACTTGAATTTTGTCATTTCTTTTACAATTTGTTTACTATAAGTTAATATAATAAAAAAAATTTTAGTTTTTCGGCGTCCACTGCTTAAAATGGACTATTTTGTGTGTGTATTTTTTTTTTTACAAAATAACATAATTAAATTTTTCCATTATACACTCAAAAAAGTTTTTATAAAAAAAATTAAATTTTCATTTTCTTCGTTTTTATGCAAAAGCGCGTTTTTGTTGAAAAAATACAAAATTTACAAAAAAAGTTTAAGTCAGGCGACTTTTTCTCTTATACTTATTCGTTGGTTTTATACGCACAGTGGCGTATATTAAAGAAAAAGTTTTAATAAATATGTAACTTCTAAAGTACTGAACAGATTTGTCTAAAAACTGATATGATTGTAGATGACGAGTAGAGCTTTCAAAACAAATAATTAAACACACGAAAAATATATTATAAACTACAAAAAATTAAAAAGTTCGTTACATTGGTTAATCGGTTAATCGGCTGAAATAATCAACTTAACCGTTAATCGTAAATAGCCAATTTTAAATTAATCGATCAGTTAATCGGGTAGTAATTAACCGGTTAACCGATCAACGGTTAACCGACTGAATACCCTTTTAAATACTGACCGATTTGTAAAATTTTAAGCGCGTTAGATTTTGCTAGATAATGCAAAGAAAAAATATGCTACAATTGCTTTTTTATCTTTTATATTTTAAGAGATATATCACATCGAAATTAAAATTTTTCGTTTTTTTCCTCGCTTGTTTTTTGGTTTTTTGGCTTTAACATTTTTACTTTAAAGCACACCACTAAATTGCTGATAAAAGTCGAAGTTAACACACAAAACAATCTGTTAAGTCGTTAAAAATGGCTACATTTTTTAATATAATTTTTTAATATAAGCTCATATAGTAGGTTGAGCAGGCTGCCGGTTTCTAAAAACGTTTTCGGCTTGATTTAAGTACATTTTAGGGTTATTCGTACTCTCTGTCTGTGTAAGTATTATTAAAGCTGTTTTTATACTATTATACAAGCTGTTCGACTTCTGCACAAAATGCAATCCTGATATAATGTGTTATTGCTTTTTTAAAACTACCATAAACTCATTTAATCAGGGTTGCATTTTCCTCACAAGTCAAAGGCTCGAAGAAGAAGGCTTGTGAGATAGTGTAAAACAGCTATTGACGAATATATTAGATATATGCAAAATGCTATTAACTATAATGTACTAACTAATAAATAATACAAATTATTTCTTGTAAATGATATTGCAATGATTTAATGATTGACCTTACATTACAGTGAATATGGCTGAGTGATTCGGCCTCTGTGCCCTCTATCTCAGAAACGGTTTGGCGTATGAAAAAAATGTTAAATACAAAATTTGTCGCAAGCATTTTATGCTCTACAACTAATTTGGAACGATTTTCCGTCATACCAGGTTAAATTTGAATTATAAACAGACCGGTTTCGGCTATGTGCCATCTTCAGTGTTCTATTGAATACTAAGTATTCAATAGAACACTGACGTGGGATGACGGAAAATCGTTCCAAATTCAAAAAAACCCCGTCGGAAGAAAACACAACACTCTACAACAAACATAATTGGAGCTATAGAAACCGAGATAATCGCGAAAAACTGATTTTTGTGACTTTGACCTTGAATAACTTACGGCGCAGACACGAGATTTTATGAGACTTTTGAGACAACTTTTAGAACACCAAAATGAAGGTGTATACGAATTTACAGCTTATAATCTCTCATTCTGCAGTGAAACCCTAATTTGACTATGCTACATGCCCTACTTTAGACTAAAAACCAATTAACTATTAAAAATAATTTTAGTTTTATTCTTGTGACGAAATACGCGCCCACAAATTTTAATGTGTGAACTTCTTATTAAACAAAAAAAAAACGAACATTTTTTCTATAGAATATATCATTATTATTTTTTTTTAGATTGCCGGTGCTATTATAGGCAAAGGAGGTCAACATATACAAAAAATGCGCACACAGGTATATATTCTTTTTAAACTTTTATTTGATTTATTTTTCATTAATTTAAGATGTGTATTTTTATTTGAAACTTAATGTTGAAATTTACTAAGTAACTACATACATCTTTGTACTTTTAATTGTAAGGGCTGGTATGGAGTTCCTATAGAAATTCATATTCTCATAAGAACTGTGTATAAAAAAATACTGAACTCAGTTTGGTAAAGAAATTTTCGTTTGCTAGTACGGAATTCCTAAAGAAAAGTACACTGATTCTTTGACATTCATTGTTTATTACGGGGATGTTACAACTATAAGTGGATACTTTTTCAGTCTGAAACAAAATTTTATATTCATACAATCGTTTGTGTCACGTTTGACTTTTCTTATTTTTCGCGAATTATAACTAGTTGTTAGTTAGTGTTTTTGTGTGTTGTAAATTAAAAAATAAAGGGATTTGTGTGTATGCAAACATAATTCTCTACAGAAGGCTGCCTACACAATTATTTTTCCATGTAGAAATATAGGTCATTTCTAAATGTGAATTTCCCTAAGAACTCCGTACCAGCCTTAAAACCAGTCAGTTACTTTTTAGTTGTCATTGATCTTACAACTGTCCACCTATTGACACCATTTTTCTGATAATAGCAAATTAAACTCATTTAAAAACTAAGACATGCTGTTGAGTCCAAAACCCCAAAAGGAAATAATTGTCTGTAGATTTTTAGGACTTGAATAATCCTTATTAGTGTCCTTTTTTTCATTATATTTAAATGCAAATATTATTAATATTATTCATGTTAAGGATTTTATTGGTTATTTTATAATTCTTAATGCTTTAAAATAATTTTTTTAACTGTTACTGGTATTTGTTTGTTAACAAACCCATTTTATTTTCAATAACAAATTTAATACATATTATTAAAGCTCTCTAGGCCATTTCACTTACCACAATTAAAATATTTATTATGAAACTCTTTAGCTTAATTAAATCTTATGAATTTATACAATTTAATATAAATACATAAATAAAAACATAATAAACCTTGCAATTAACCATTAATTAAATAATAATTTTTTCTCTTTCTCTTTTCTCGCCCCCTCTAATACAAATAAAAAAAAACTCAAAAACAAAAAATCTAAAAAAATAATTTAAAACCGAAATAAATGATATTAAACCATGACCACCACCAACCAAATTCAACAAAATCTCATTGATTTGTTGTAAAATTCAACAACGGCAAAATAAATAAATAAATCTCAAATGACCTACCATCTGACCAATCAATCAATCAATCAACCAATCATCAACCACTCCACTTTTTGCCGACCGCTGCCCGTTTGATGTGGTTACGAAATGTGAACCAAACCAAATCCATATGATTTTTGAATATTTATACAACAATATCTTATAAAAACTTAATGCCCGTTTGACCAAAATCATCAAAAAAAAATAAACAACCTGATCCGATCTGATCTGAATGCCTGTGACCGCCTGCCATATATATATATATATATCAATTACTTGTAATGAATTCTCAACTACGTACCTTCCTAAATGTTTTGGATCTCATTGTAATCACTTGGACCACCATCATATAAATGCATATATTTATATGTAAATATATATACCGATCAATTGCTGAATAATTATTCCAATTGATATGAAAATCTGTTGCTTATATTTGTGCCCGACCAAACAACCACCATCACCAATAAAAAATAAACACCACCACCTGTCACCAATTTGGTATTATAAAAACCAAACCAAATATACCTCTTGTTCTGCAGTATAAAGCCACTGTGTCTGTCGACGATTCCCAAGGCCCTGAACGGTAAAGATTTATCTATAATCAAACTCTTTTTATTACATTTACAACATCTTATATAATATAAAATTTTTAGGCATAAGTTTCTTTTAATCATCGTATCTTTAACACAAAATATTTTTCAAATAAATTTTTATAAAAAAAAAAATCAATACGATTTGATATAAAGCATTTAACATACATACTTATGTGTTATGTCTAGAACCCTCTGTGTAGATTTTTTATACATACATACTTATGTTACAACAAATAAATTCGAAAAATCTATTACAACTAAAATTTAACATAGATTGTGGAAACTGATAGCACTGTTTAGCTCCTAATTTTATAACACATAAGGAAGACCATACCTATGTATGTACTATTCACTTGAAAATACATACATACAGTTACATATCTATATATGTATGTATGTATGTATATGTAACTCCTCACCTGGAGGACATTTTTCTTAAAGGTTTGCTCTCGGTGATCTTGTATCCTTTTAAAAACACTAAGTTTTGAAGGACATGTAAGCTTAAGAAAATAAATAAATTTAAATACATACCAAGGAAAAGAACTCAATAAAAGGTGGAATTTGTGATCCGGAAGAACTAGAAATTCGGATCACTTCAAATGATTTTAACATGCATATAGTACATACTAGTCATTGCAAGAAGCTCTCTTTTTGATTTCTATTTACCGAATTTAAATCGATGTATAGTAGGATGGAGCATCAGAACTTTTTGCTAATTTCAATTTCAAATAGCACTAAAGCGTTGCATTTTACTCTCAGATACATGGGAAAAATAATGAAAAAAAAATTTGAAAATAACTTTTATCCCTCTAACAGGATCAATATTTTGAAAATGATATCAAATCGATCAATTTATGAAACATCATATGATGCAACATTATACATTTTTTATAGTTGTTGTAACTCATTACACCAATTTTTGAAATCATAAGTCTTCGTCATATCTTAATTTAATAATTTAGGTCGCTGAACACGAATATGAAATTATTTATTTTGATCCAAAGTTATTTAATTAGTTTGGCTTAAGTTCGTTATCAATTTAATCTTTCGATTAAATTATTTATTATTTTAGAAATAAATTCTAAAGCATGTAAATATTTTACATCAGATGTTTCGAGAACACCACAGTCTTCTCATCAGAGTTATTTTCGACCTAGACGACACTGCCGGCGAAGGCAGCAACAACCAACGAGTGAACATCCTTTGCACTAATTAACAGATGAGTCGCCATCTCGTGACTATCCTCGGAAACAAAAAACCTCAGCATTTGAAAATATCGATGATATTTCATGCTGGTAATGACAGAAAACAAAAGCTTAAAAAAATGAACATGATAAGAAACCCATAGAGAAGTTCCGAACCTTTGTTTCCGAGCATAGTCACGAGATGGCGACCCATCTGTTAATTGGTACAAAGTAATAGGATCTTCGCTCGTTGGTTGTGGCTGCTTTCGCTTTCAGTGTCGTCTAGGTCGAAAAGAACCCTGATGAGAAGACTGTGGTGGTCTCGAAACATCTGATGTCAGTTCAACCTTCCGTACAGCCAATTTTTTCCTTGAATGTTCAATATTTACATGCTTTAGAATTTCTTTCTAAAATAAAAAATAATTTAATCGAAAGATTTAATTGAAAACGAACTTATTAAGCCAAACTAATTAAATGACATTGGATAAAAACCATACAGTTCGATTAAAATTCATAACTCAGTTATTATTTATTTTGAAATTTTTTTATTATTTCGGCTTTCTAGTTCAATATTTTTGAATTAATGTAAATTCAAATTATTTTTATTGAGAGTGGAGTGTTGGAATATTCAAATCAGACTAGCAGAACGGATCAGTACTACTGATTTCGACAGGCTGCTACACCGTCTCATCAGCGTTCTTGTTGACTTTTAACACTTATGAAGGTGGATGCTTTTTACAAGGAAACATCAGCTATTTAACTAATTTTTGCCAGCAAATAGAATACCAGAATTCATTTAAATTCGTGCCATGCATTCTTCTATTGTGACTCAATTTTAGTCTTTGCCGAAATTTCCCTACCTGATTAATAATCCAACACTCACAGTTTTACAGCAGTTCAGCGCTACGCCAACCATTTGATCCGTGTCTGGACTGTGCACGTTGCTTTGCCCTGGGACCCAGAGTATTTCTAGGTTTGAATGTCTCGCTATCTCGTTTAAGCTGTTTTTAGACTATTATACAAGCTATTTGACTTCTGCACAAAATGCAACCCAGATATAATTTGTTGTTATTGCTTTTTTAAAACTTTCTATAAAGTCATTAGATCAGTGTTGCATTTTCTACAGAAGTTGAACGACTTGTGAGATAGTGTAAAACAGGCATTAGAGACATCCGGCATTTATACACCACATTGGATGTTATGTAAACACCCGATATAGACTTAATCGCAGCTTTGCTGTCCGTACAAATCTGGATATCCTCATTGTATATCATATAGTACCTCATACAGTTAGCTGCTCTTTATGTGACTGATATCTCAGCCTGTAGCACGCTACATTTATACTGTAGCTTGAACCTTATCCCCTGTTGATAACGGGTAATAAAGATGCAACCACCCACCACCCCAAATTCCGACTTAGATCCGTTCGTATGTATCTCCAGCACGTCCGCCTCACGAGGGAAGGACGTGCCCGAGAGCGTTAAAGCAAATCTTTTATCGGTCAGAGGAATGGGTGAGCAGTAATCAATGTCTTCCGAAAGACCGGTTAGGCGTTACAAAATTTTTGGCGTGTCTCCTGGGTGCTTTTTTCCATGCACCTGCTGCCTCAAGTTTGATCGCAGAGTTCATGGCCAGTTGCCTGACCATGAGATCAGCTGGCAGTCAATGCATCATTGTCGTCAAAAGTGCTTCTGGTGGGATGGTGCGTGGAGCGCTTGTGATCATCAAAACTAAAACAGTCCACCATACTAGTGCGGCATATGTAAGTATGGACTCTATTACCATGTTGAAAATCTGTTTTGAGATCCTGGGATTTATTCCCTAGGTCATCCCTATGGGCCTTCTGCATATGTATATGGCCACCGCGGCCTTATTTGCCCTTGACTGGACGGTGCCATGACATTTGGAGTCCAGGTATATGCCAAGATACTTCGCTCTGTGAAGAGTACAATATCCGTTTTCTCAGGATTTACACTAAGGCTACTTATATCATATCTGCTTAAAATAAGCATTCCACAATTGGTCCGTGTTTATGAATTGTGGAATCCTTATTTTAAGCAGATATACATATAATGCGAACATATCCTTTTATTAAATTAGAAACCGTTTTGTTCTTAAAAGCACCGAAGTTTATATTAATGTCTACCACAGAGGTGGATCATTTCTATTTTTTAAATGGTATGTTTCAGCTGAGATTTCCCCTCCCAAAAGCTTAAGCTGTATCCGCATCCGCTCTAAACCACTTATATCAGTTACCCAGCAAAAAATAACATAACAAATAATGTGTATAATCATGGGTTCAAGTGATAACCAACTGGTTCGATTTCTGTGAAACATGCATGATTTTTACATTAGCGTGTCATTGGAGATCATGTGTTTGTGCGAAAATTTAAATAAATTGATCTCCATTAAAATGAATGAATTGAACTCATGCAAGTTCACTGATTCGATGACGTTTTTTTTATATAAATATAAAACAAATGAAAATAAACAAATATTGCCGCAGCTGGGATACGAACCATGCTCTCCTGACTGTTAAGAAATGTTCTCTACAACTGAGCTATTATCTTCTTATTTTTTGTTGGAGCTAAATCTTGTTTTATTAAAATGTACCAATATGAACTTTGATTCGGGTTTTTCATGCTTTTTTCGGTGGATATTTTGTGCAATATATTACCTAGTAAAATCGCATGCGTTTTTCATGTAGTTCAAAAACTATAGCTTTATTTAGGATTTACGGTAACATTCAGAATGCATTCGAAGAAACAAATGCTCATGAAATCGTGAAACACTATTTCATTTTAACGTGTCCATTTATTTTTTGCTGGGTACATACATAGATAAGTATATATTTCTATGTGACTTAAGGAAACTGTTCAAAATTTTATAAAAATCGTATCATTTAACGTTTTTGGTAAATTTTTTGTCCCCTTTCAATAAACCCAAAATGTTCTAAAATAATTTTCAATAGAGTGGAAGAATATTCATTCAGTATATCAATCAATGTATGTACTAGGGATGTAACCGATTCCGATACCGATATATCGGCGATATGACGATACTTTTAACATTTTTTTCAGGGTTTTTTTTTTAATTATACCATGAACTAAATTCATTTCGTTATTTTTTAAATCTTATTAATATCAATTTTAAAAATTAATATTTTGCGCTGTTATTTTGTAAAAAATAATTTATTTTTTGTTAATTTTACCATGAATTCAAATTCAATTCGTTGTTTTTTAAATCATATTCCCAGCAAAAAGAAGACGCAAGACTTATTATATACTTCCGATTTTGAGGGTGTATTGGAATTTTTTGAAATGGCAAAATGATCTACTCAACTAGACCTACAAGCCTCACTAAGTTGTTTTTCACAAGTAAAAAAACATGCCATTTTGTAACAGCGTGTAATTAAGCTATTAAGTTATTTAGAAGAATATTAGTTTATAAATGTCCTTTAAAACCGATTTTTTAAAAAGCATGGCGAATTGTTTTTTAAAATTATAAAGAAATTACACTTTTTTACTTGCTTTTCTACTAATTATGCATATTTTTAGTATAGATTCTTTGGAAGCAATGAAATTGTAGTTCCTTAAAAATTACTTTCAATTTTTTATACTACGTTAATATTAATAATGGGTTAATATTAACTAAACAAATATTAATTTTAAATATTAGTAATCTCTTACACTGTAGTTTTGTATAATAAAAAAATTGCCCTTCTTGAGTTTTGTTAATCTAAACTTGAACTTAATTTCAATATTCATATCGGTATCGGAATCGGTATCGGCGATATTTATTTTTAAATATCGGTATCGGATCGGCAAAACGGTGTATCGTTACATCCCTAGTATTTACATACATAAAAAATAGTTGTATAGAAAAAAGTACAAAAAGAGAGAAAATAATACCTAGAGAACTTCAAAAAAGTACGAAAAGATAATTATTTGAGGATACCTTAAGAAGAAAAGCCTGCAATTTAAATTTCATTTCTAAGTTTATTACTTCAGAAGGCAAATGTGCTAGTTAAATAGGACTACGACTTTTCTGCTTTTACTCTGATAATCTTACACTTACATATTTAGAACCTAACAATTTTCCATCATTATCGGGCATGTTCTGAAAACCATTTCATGTTGAAATCGCAAAATTTCAAAAACGAAAAACTGTGTTGTTTTAATCGAACCATTTAGTGAATTAGAAGTTAATTTTGGATACAAACGTCTAAAACATAAAAACTAATTAAAAAGCTGCAATAAGGGAGCTTTTTACTTCAATTCTTTCTTGAAATTTGACGATTTCAAAACAAAATGGTTTTCAGAACATACCCGTATGTAAAATAATTTTCTATATTGTTGTTGTATTTTTGGAAAAATTACAATTTTGCTTTCTCGTAAGAGTGCAAATTTCGACATGTTAACTTTATAACATATGCTGAATAAAATACTAACAAGTGTAAAACTAACGCCCAGACCAATTCGGCCAAGAAATATTTTTTCAATGACATTTTTCATTTTAAACTGGGACACTAATATCTAAACCACTTTTAAAAAATATGGTTCGATTATGGCAAACCAAAAATAAAACTTCTCCTGGAAACTTAATATTAGAATAGAATAGGGGAGAGATCTGGTCCAAAGACGAATAAATTTATCTTTTTCAGTTGCTTTGTGACTGGAAGACACAAAATAATGTTTGACTGCCATTAATTGCATTTGACGGTAAAACATCATTTGTAGAGCCCAACCGAAACCAGTTTTTTGAGGCCGAACCCGAACCGAACCTAATATTCGGCAAAAAGGCCGAATATTCGGCCGAATCCGAAACTTGCCGAAACTTTTTTAGCATTGACTGATATTGACATTTTAAAAACTTAACAGAACTGAAAAGTCATTTATTTTTTTAACGGCCCTTTTCACAATGTGATTCAAAGTTAACGTGGTCTTTAACGGCAAACTCGGCATACAAAACTCTCCGTTAACGTATACGTTAACTTTTGGCATCAAATTAGCCTAAATGATGAATAGAACTGGAATATTTGGTTCGGTACACATACAGTGAGGAGTGTTTTTACTCTATTGATGACGTTACAAGAGCACCAATCAAAAAGTTAAGTCGGAATAACTAAAAAGATATAAAGTGGAATATTCACCTATTTTTGACACAAAATTTTACGATTTCATTCATTTTTACTAAAGTGAATTTTTTTTGTTTACGCCCGCGTTTTATCGATGATATACACAATAAAGAAATTTTCTCGACGGTATTGAATTTATCGTGAAGATTGAAAATGAGCTTCTTCATATTTTGAAATTATTTAAAAAAATCTATTTTAAAAAACAAATAATCAATTTCAGAGCAAAATTGCAGAAGTAAATTCGATTGCGAAAAAACGATTTATTATAACATAAAATAGATTTTCGATTGAAATCGAAATCGGTTTACCATTCCCTAGTTTATGATATTTATTTTGGCCACAAACAGTTGAATAATTTATGTTACGTTACTATGTATATCTTTTGGTTGCGCTTTATAAAACTAAGTAAAATTTTCATTAAATTTGAAAAGATATCGGACGGGAAAAAACAGATTCATGGCGGGGACATATATTAAATTTGGAAAATACTATTTCGATTAACTTCCTTATTTATGGAGAATAAAAAGTTTCGGTTTCGGTATTCGGCCAAAAAGTAGGCCTAAACCGAATATCAGCCGAAACCACAATTTTGGCCGAATCCGAAACCGAGACCGAATATTCGGTCGGACTCTAATAATTTGTCAAACTTAAATGATATTTTTGATTTATGAAAATATATCTGTTTACAAGTACCAAAATAGTTTACAACTGGAAACAATATTCCTTAAATTAATATTTTCATAACCATTTGGAGTCTCTTGGGAATAAATGCGACTAATTTATGATAGTAACCAATTTTTCCATTCTTCTAATATGGCTTTTTTGGCTCGGATTTGCGGGAACATGGTTCCTGGTCCTTATTGAAATACACATGGTTCCTGGTCCTTATTGAAATAATACCATACATTGTTCATAGTGCTTCCGTGACATGGGACATATTATGTAGCAGCCATGATCTTACTTTATGCTCCTTGTGTTTAGGATCAGTGTCCGTTATTCCGATTGTTGCTAAGTTTACTTTCTTACTAAAGCCCCTTAAAGCCATAGAATCAAGTTTTGGAGCACTTAAGAAGGAGTTAGCTTTTAGTTTTCGTACAAGAAAATGTTCTTCTGCCTCAGAAAAATTTTAATGTGTCAAGTTCTCTTTTGAAAATCAAGCTGATTTTAATCAAATTTAAAGCTGGTGCACTATTTGAATCTGGCAAACCTACTCGTCATCCATCATGCATATGTACTCTGATGATGTTGTTTTTGTCATAATTATATATCTTACTCAAATTGGCGGTACGATTTTGCAGTGCAATCTACTGTTCCAGCTTTCATTTTTGACTGAACTATGGAGTCTTAAAAACTACATATGCGACCAGATCCACATTTTCTTTCATCCGACTTATTCTTATATAAGTTTATTTCCCTTTAGATAAATTTTGTTTTAAAATGCCTAAACATTTCACTTTTAGTTTTGTTTTTTTCTTCGCCAAATTATTATTAACTGACCAGATCAATATTAATTTTTTCTTCGAAGTAGATAACAGACCCCTCAGTTTGCCGTATACATACATACATATTTTTTGTAAGTGTAATGTGTCTTTTTTTTAACAAGAGTGTTGAACTTTTTCGTATTTTATTCAATATACGTTATAGCGAAAAGTTTTCATCTTCCGATTTATCTACTTTTTTTTTATTAGCCTCATCAAAAATATAATCTAGTTTACTTTAAATGCATATAAAAAAGTTCAGTTTTAATCTATGTTAAATTATAATTAATAGTGTTTACTTCAAAATCTAAAATTTTAGGTTTCTTTTCGAAAATTCTTTTATTGTATCATTATTCACAACCTTCAAATAGCCCGTTGCTTTTTTATATAGAAAATTAAAATTTTTTTTCTATAACTACATCTAGTTCAATTGAAAGTTTCCTTCTTATAAAAATAAACTTGTTTAATTTAACAATTAAACAGTTCTTGGAAACACCATACAAATACTGCAAAACAAACCAGAAATATGACTCTCATATATAGAAACAAAAAAGTGGCTACTTGAATTTCTTTTTAGAAATGACCTAATTATATGTTATAAATAATCTTTCATTTTGTACCTGAAAGCATGCTTTACTTTTTTCGTTGTCAATTATGCTAAAGCAGATATATGCAGTAAAATATATGATTAAAATCCAATTATTTACTATAAATCACATAAAAAATTAAATTGTAAATTTTGCGCCATATTTATTTCATCATAACATTTTTAAAGTAATTGTATGTTTATTAATGTTTGCTTAACTTTTCATAATTCGACTATAAGTGGAAGACGTGATTGTGTGTATTTTAAAAAATTTAATTTTGATAACAATTTAAAAGCAATACTGAATTATAATTCATAAAAATGAACCCCTTTCATTTAAGTATTTTGTTCAAACTTAAAATACTACTAAAGTACTAAAAACATAAAATTGCCTCTACTCTTATGTTTTCTATTTATTTTTGTGTTACTGCGTGCGTTATTTCATTTGCTCTTGTAGCATTTAATCACTATCATTTTTAAATTACCTTCGAACTCATTATTAACAACGTCATATCCTCATAAGCAAGCAACATACTTACATGTTTATTACAAATTTTTATTAATTTAACCAAACCCATATTAATTATATCCTTTTTTAACATAAACTTTAACAAATTGCAAAAAACAAACATGTAATAATTTTTTTGATAGTATAACCCAATATTTAAGGTGGTTGCCTTGAAAAGGATATTGACCCTTCTCCGTTTTGAAGTAAAAAGAGAAAAATATGACTTTATTAACATTCAATATTGTAGAGAGGTATTTGCTATCTTTTTTGTTGCTGTTGTAAATACACCACCACCCATACCAGTACATATGAACCACAATGTAAAAACTAAACAGCTAGATGATTTTCTTTTTTCACATTTTCCTCTTTTTCAATATGTTTGTCCTTAAATGTATGTGTGGGAAAGTTCTGTTAATCAAGACCTTCTAATACGTTTTAATTGTTGATGAAAATATTTTACTAATAAAATATGATAGTTAAAGTGTTTTTTTTTAAAGTAATTGTTGTTTTAATATGTTTGTTCTTGTTTCTTTCTTTTCTATCTATTGCCTTTAGTACAATTTTAATATCGGCTGAATTGGATGCCACCATATCGATTATAACAGAAATGTTGAAATATTATGAAGAGGTGAGTTATTTTGTATATTTTTGTTATTAAACAATGTTTTTCAAATATCATAATTTATTACTTTTGTTTCAGCGTGATAATGAATATGATGTTCGTTTGCTGATACATCAAAGCTTGGCGGGCTGTATTATTGTAAAGGCGGTCAAAGATTAAAGAAATTCGTGATGTAAGTATCATATTTGTTTTTTGTTTTTTTAATCTTCTTATATGAAATGTGAACAGAAACTTTTAGGATCTAAATAAAATGATTAACAATACATATACAGTCGAAGGAGAAAATCTTTAGTAATTAAATTAAAATTTCTTAAAATTTTCAATTTAGTTCCAAATATTTCTTTAAGGGTGTGCTTTTAATGTGAACATTAGAGATTTAGTCATATTTAATCTTTGTTTTCTGTTTTTTTAGACGATAATTAACTGCTTTTATTGCCCAACTTAAGCGGCCAACCTTGGTGGTTTAAGCTGTAAAAAATGAGTATGTTAACACACACATTCGATTGTACTTTTTTCAATATATATATATATATATATATATATATATATATATATATATATATATATATATATATATATATATATATATATATATATATATATATATATATATATATATATATATATATATATATATATATATATATATATATATATATAACGAGTGATTTTTTTGCTATTATCTTTTTGGCAACACTAGTTTTGACAGCTCACGCACGTTTTGTATCTTGTGTCACTGTCAAACATCTTCAGTTTGGTCTATAATTTAATCATGAATCGTCTTACAAACGAACAACGCTTGCAAATTATTGAATTTTATTACCAAAATGCGTGCTCTTGAAGATCCACTTTTTTTATCGAAGAATTGTGTTCAGCGACGAGGCTCATTTCTGGTTGAATGGATACGTGAACAAGCAAAACTGCCGTATTTGGAGTGAAGAGCAGCCAGAAGCATTGCAAGAGCTACCAATGCATCCACAAAAAACAACCGTTTGGTGCGGATTATGGGCTGGCGGCATCCTTGGGCCGTATTTCTTCAAAGATGATGCGAATCACAACGTTACTGTGAATGGTAAGCGCTACCGTGCGATGATAACAAACTTTTTTCTGCCCAAAATGGAAGAGCTTGACTTGCATGACATGTGGTTTCAACAAGACGGTGCCACATGCCACACAGCACGCGAAACAATGGACCAATTGAGAGGCGAGTTCGGTGAACAGTTTATTTCACGCTTGGGACCAGTCAATTGGCCGCCCAGATCGTGCGATTTAACGCCTCTAGACTATTTTTTGTGGGGCTATGTTAAGGCTAATGTCTATAGCGACAAGCCCGCTTCGATTGACGCACTGGAAGCCAACATTGCCAACATTATTCGTGAGATACCGGCCGAAATGTTGGAAAGAGTATGCCAAAATTGGACTAAGCGGATGGACCATTTGAGGCGCAGCCGCGGCCAACATTTGCATGAAATAATCTTCAAACATTAAATTATATCGACCCAACTATCGATCCAAATAAATATTTCATGCATTTTTCTGAATTTTATGTGTTTTTTTTGTTACTTTCCGATAGTTCTTATAAAATCACCCATTATATATATATATATATATATATATATATATATATATATATATATATATATATATATATATATATATATATATATATATATATATATATATATATATATATATATATATATATATATATATATATATATATATATATATATATATATATATATATATATATATATATATATATATATATATATATATATATATATATATATATATATATATATATATATATATATATATATATATATATATATATATATATATATATATATATATATATATATATATATATATATATATATATATATATATATATATATATATATATATATATATATATATATATATATATATATATATATATATATATATATATATATATATATATATATATATATATATATATATATATATATATATATATATATATATATATATATATATATATATATATATATATATATATATATATATATATATATATATATATATATATATATATATATATATATATATATAT